>JAVTVY010056279.1:0-285490 GCA_036873755.1 Hanleya hanleyi | reverse complement strand
GCAACAACAACAACAACACTCGGTTCACTAACACCTTAGCTTTCAATATTGAAGGTAGCTAACTTAAATAATCTGTACAAGGCAAACGCCTCCGTTATCAAAGTGCAAAACAAGTGCTACTCATTAGGGCTTTCAGAAAAAAAATAAATTGTCTGTAAAATTCCCGGGGGGGGGGATTATGGTTAGCTCGAAGTCTAGTGGAGTTAGTATGGTTAGCTCGAAGTCTAGTGGAGTTAGATGTACCTAAACGCAGATAAACATTTATAATTCCTTAGGGAGTTCGATGCTTGTTATATTTGAAGATCGTAATTAGTTTGGTTAGAATAGCTGTATATGCAGCTTTCAAAAGCTTTTATTTGCTCAGTGGTCTGGGCATATACGTACAAACAATAGCATCATGTCAACGCTTTGGTGTAAGTACTCCCATTAAAAAGGTAATATCCTGGAGAAACGACTGAAAATACAACTTGCAGCAGATCCGTTGTAAATTATATTCTTACAGCAACACGTGCCAGCATCTGTCATGTACGAAACAAAAACAGTTCTCAAACATAACGAATTAGCCTCATAGATGAGCCAAAAAAAAAATATCTTGGAATCAGCATTACGTGTTCATCTTCAGAATTCTCAACTCGTGACGTAGTGTTGAGCGCCTCAAATTGACGCATAGCTAATTTCCCGAGTGCGCTGGGAAAATATGGATTTATTTTTCTTTTGAATAACCGATTGTTCAAAACAATTAACCAGTTCATCTTTCATATTCGGATGACCAAACAAAGGAGGAAAATAGTTGGTCTGGGTACAGAGTTATATCTAGACGGCAGGCTTTTCAACATTAGAAAGGCCTAAACAACACAGTTGCACGTGAAAGACCAACCAACAATTAGCCGGTTTTTCTATTAACGTATTCGAGTAGACTTCCGACCTTGGTCGTTGTCTTTCAGATATGTCGTCGAGTGATCATTTCCACGCACAGCAAAGACTTTTATTCAGCATTTTTCCATTGTTTTTGCCCATTATATTGTCACAATGGTAAGCCAAAGTCCTCTATTATTGATTAGTGCGAGTATTCTAGGCCCTCGATTCAAATATCTGGCAATGGTGGCTCATAGGGGACATCGACTTAAAAAAAAAAAAAAAAAAAAAAACGAAAAAAAAAATTCGGTGGTTTTTTTCTTGAAATTTTTCGCATTTTTCCACAGTGTAAACGTTTTCAAGAATTTAGTCTGGTTTTCAGTGAAAAAAAAAGATGAAGAATTAATGAGGGCGTTACTAGGAATGCGAGAAAGCTAGAGAACTTCTGAGATAGACTAGAAACAGTTTGTAGAAAATAGAACAATACTATAACCTAAGGAAATTCAGAGAAAGTAATAAAAAATGTGAAACAAAAATAGTTAAAAAGTTGATGTCCCCCAAGGACCACCTGTCTATATGGAACAATTAATGGATTCCGCTCAATTGTATTGGACAAGGATGTAGAATATACCCACGTATTATCATATATGATTATACCGTATGTCGAATCTTAGCTCGTTATTAAAAAGATTCACTCATTATTAAGAAGTTTGATGTGAAGTATAAGCGGATGGATGAAAACGAAAGAATATAAGCTTTCAGATACCTCAAAGGCAAATGCTGAGAAATTCATGCACGAGATAATGCTTAGCGAAGATGTTTACTCTGATGCTATTATTGTTGCATTTTTACTGAGAAGATAAATACTGTATGATGATGACCGGTATTGTGTGTGTTGTTTTTTTGTTTTTGTTTTTTTTAAACAATATATTTATTTTCTCAAAGGAAACTGGGATTGGCGAACAGGCAAGCCTATATTAACGCCTCTCCCAGGTGCTGATATCGTCCATAATCACAAACAGAACAAGCGCTGGATGAGCGCAAAGACCTCCGTCGAGGCAACAGGGTCCGTAGCGTAATACATCACTGAAGAACATACGGCCGGATGCCAAGCTCAATTTTGCATTTGTTGGACGTTAGCTTCATCAATGGTAATTAATCTGGGATTGAGGGTTCCTCGCTAGCATGTCCAGACAGGGATGTGAAAGTCACATTCCCAGCAAATAATTTTTGTTTGATTTGACGTGCTTGAAATATTGGGGTATGGAATAGAGTGTATTGATGGAAAACCTGGAAAAGTGCTTGAGACATTAGGCCCCATCCCACCCACACCTCCCCATGAGAGGATCCCCTCACCCAAATCAACACGTTAGCGACAGAAATGAGACCCTGTGTGCCTAGTTGTACCAACTTGCTTGTGATTTTGTGCTATAGGCCCAACACAGCAACACTTCATATTTTGTATGTGTACAGTATAGCATCATCATTGAGAATGAGAATGCTCTTCAAAACACACCTGATTTTACCGACACTTCGTTCTGATCTGTCTCAACATCATATGATGAGGATTCAATGCGCTCGGTATAATTTTGTATACTGGTGTTACAGGTCACCTTCGCCTTCACCTTACTGTATCAATGACCATGGACTTGTACATGTATCACATTCACATTGAATGGTGATGGCTGATGAGAATATTGCCCCTATGGAACAAATGACTGGATTCCACGCAGCAAATATTTATTGTGTAACAGTGAGAAGAAAATTAATTGTATAAACATTCCAAGCCTCATTGAACACAAGCCGCACCATACTTGATATGAATATAACGCGCGTACATTAGCTCGCTTGGACGTCGCTTAGTTAAATATGGACAGACTCGCAAAAATCTCAAAATTTTCAAAAGCCACAAAAATGCCCTCAGCTTGTACAGAGTAAGTAAAAATACTTATGTACAACTTGATGTTTAGAAATGACTGTGTTGAGCGGTTCTATTCGCAACTTCTCTTTTATTCTATGTCATAGAGGACAGGGTTTGGTAGATAATTAAAAACTGTATTAACTCGGCTTCACATTTAATTCAGCCAAAGATGAAAGAGAAATACACTTATAAAAAAATCTATTTAAAAAAATATATGTTTATATTAATTTCCATAATTTATTGAAAAAAACTATACGTAGACTTCGACCACCCAATATCACACAGGCCAGGCAACTGTGAGAACAAGTGAAAGATACCCATCGAGTTGAGCGGATTTGCAGATAAACAACAACAAAAAATTGCATGAGCATGCCAGTTATTTTTCTAGACTACAACAACAACAGTTTTTGCCTGTATCACAGTCCGAGCTTCCGATTACCCTTCAACCTTACCCAGACGACGGATAATTTTTGACAGATTGTCCGGCTAGGTTGTTGATCGGATTCACAGATCATGAATTCCACCGTGACAGAATCACCGTTGGGAAGACTTTTTCTTTATTCAAAGTCATGTACTCGGAAGTTCCGTGGTCATACCCATGTAGTTTCAAGTTTAGTTTGCTATTCTATATGACATCTGTTTACGGATCCATGAAAAATCTACAGATGATCCAGCATTTTCAGTAAATCATGCTTCGAAATGTTCGTGACGGAATCACCTGAAACGGACATGACTCTTGACTAGTGTTGCTTGTCTATTTTTTTGCTGCTCTGTTTCAATCTGACTATTCTTATATGACATCTCTTACTAACATACAGTACCCAAGGATGATAAGATTTTTTTCATCGTGAGAAAAACGCGACTGGATCATCCCAGGGGTTAAATCTAGTCCGTGACGGAATCGACAAAAAATCGTGATGGAATCACGAGTGCGCTTTTTAAATCTTATCGGTAAAAGTGCTTTATTAATTACACATTTTCTTCAAAAAAATATTCCTAGAGTGAATTTATCTCTTCTACTTAGAAAATTAAAACTCTGACCTCTTATTTTTACTAAGGTATACAGCTCCCGCCACATGCATATCTTTTCTGTAGATGTTTCAAAATAGTATAGTTTTCAGTAAAGTGCAATTTTTCTTCTTTGACAATTTAGAATTTCCCGAGTTCTTCATGTTAAAAAATTGCGGGAAAAATATTTCGCTATTAAAACACATCTTCTCTATTATTGGCTTGTTCTCGGGGATCATAGGAAGCGAATAGAACAAACAGCATGCTAATATAGGGTCTACGACAGAATGTGAAGTGAATTTTATGCGAAAAATCAAACATTTATAAACAATGTTTCTATTTGTTACCAAATCAAACCTGTTTCAATTCATGCCTATTAATCTCCGTCAGGAAGATGATACAACGTAGAAAACGGAAGTTAAACTAAAAGTTAGCTCCCCTAGCGGAGAGTTGTCCGCCCCTAGGAGAGCTCTCCCACCTATCCCAGCGGCATTACTATAAAGGCTCTGCTGAAACCATTCTAGTCCTCTTTCTCATTGTAATTACCGAGGCCTGTAGTGTTTAAGGCCGGCATGAGGGGACGGAGGGAGGGTCAATCAAATTGAAACAGGTTTGATTTGGTAACAAATAGAAACATTGTTTATAAATGTTTGATATTTGATTCCCAAATCTTAAACCTGTTTCAATTCATGCCACAGTACCAACATATGGAGGCGGGAATCTCGGCCTCGTGGTAACTCCCATAGCAGACTAGTAATCGCTGGAACGACACAGACATGGGTATAAATCTGAGACATTATTACTCAACAAGTTAACCCTGGTCACAGAACGTAAGGGTAATTGAAGTAGTTGATACAGTTTTACTTATCTGAGTGTCTCCATCCATGTAGCTGTGCTCGTGATGTGGTACACATTTCCACCAAGTTGTAGGATACCCGGGCACCATAGGTAACAAGAAGGTCCCCTTGGTAGGCACTGTATGTCTTAGGGGGGGGGGGGAATCAGCCACAGCCATTGCATACAGGGAGATCCTTGGTCCGACCGTAAGTAAGGGGAGGGCGTACACTACCCGAATCTTGGAAGGTACCAAGTCCACACCACTCTCAGTCCGCAAGCCTCTTCAGGACAACTCACCATACTTGGAGTGATGAAGGATGCGTTGGAATTGGCCGTGCTTGCTCTCTGGGTGAGGCTGCGCACCGTCAACTCTCTGTACTGTCATCACTACTGTTGACACTAGGACTGGAACAGGTGTCTTTTGAGTTGAAACGCAGTTGACCCAGCTGAGACATCTAGAAGGAAGTCAGTTACTGAAAGACACAAACAAACCGCAGTTAAGGCAAAGTTTAAAACTCACCATAGTGTCAGGCCTTTATAATGATGAAATGAGCATACCTGGCCAGCCATCTGACTTATTTTCTTCCTTCTAGCATATGTACGAATGGGAGATGAGATGAGATGATACAGCAAGTTGTCTGATTTGCTGTGGTGATCCAAAATGCCGCCCCCCCCCCTTTTTGAAATTTTACTTGACCACGTGCTGGGCAGCCACCAGCGGCCCAAGCGTTGTCACACTATCTGATTGGACTGACATATCTCTCAGATAGAAATTGGTGAACGTGGAGTTCGCCGTCCAGGCACAAGACTGGACAATGTCATGGAGGGACAAGTTCTTCCATAAGGGCCATGACGTAGCTATGGCTCGAATCTCATGTGAAGAAGCGGTAGACAACAGCGGAGAGGCGTCAATGGCCAGTTGATAAGACCACTTAATGGTTTTCTTCAGCCATGCGGCAATGGTATTTTTTGTAATGTCACGCCTTGCAGACGGGCGAAGAGACACAAATAACAGGCGCCGAGAGCCGCGAACGGGGTCGGTACGAGTAAGATAGTGGCGAATGGCTCGAACGGGACATAGTAGAAGATCGACCTCGAGGCCATGTACAAAGTCTGATAACGCAGGAATGGAGTACGAACGTTGAGCGCACGGACCTGAACGAACAGACTCATTTTTGGCGATAAATTCAGGAATGGGCCGAAAAGAAATGCGAGACCAATCCGCTGTCCAGGTCATAGAAGATCTTTCAAGAGCATGAAGTTCAGACACTCTGGACGCCAAAGCAAACGCCGCCAAGAAGGCCGTCTTATAAGACACAGCTTTTATAGACGCGGCCTCTAAGGATTCAAAAGTGGATGAATCAGAGCACACAGAACCACGCCGATATCCCATTTCGGTAACAGTTGGCGAGTACGACGCGACTGTAATGCGAAGGCGCGAATTAGCGCAGAGATATTATCATTAAGGCTAATGTCAGTACCCGAAGTAAGCCGTAATACCCTAGCCAGAGCAGATCGATACCCTTCAATGGTGCTGCTTTGAAACTTCTTATCACGGTGAAGGTGAAGGAGGAAGTCAGCTACTAGGGAAACAGAGGCAGAGTCGGGATCGGCATCATGTTCTCGGCACCAGGAGACGAAATAGGCCCATTTCACCTGATAGAGCTGCGATGTGGAGGATCGGTTGGCTGAAACCATCGTCCGTGCAACCTCTGCTGAAAATCCTTGGAGTGAGAGTGCATTCTGGATAGTCTGCAGACGTGTAGGTTGAGCCACCGCGGGTTGTGATGGAGAATCCCGTGCGGTTGACATAACAGGCTGGGCCAAACTGGGAGACAAGGTGGTGGAGCAGTGAGGAGCGGGACCAGAATCGGGAACCACTGTCGACGAGGCCACCACGGCACTACGAGCAGAATGATGCAGTCGTGTCGAGAAATCTTTTGAAGAACTTCCAGAATCAGGGCCATCGGTGGGTAGGCATAAGCTAGGAAGTTGTCCCAGTTGATAGACAGAGTGTCGATGGTGAAGGCTTGAGGATCCAGAATTGGACTGACAAACAGGGTTAACTGGGCGTTGTTCCTCGTCGCAAACAGATCGATCAAAGGTGTTTCCCAAATGCTGCAAATCTGCCGGAACACCTCCCGATGAAGTTGCCACTCTGTCTGAAGAACGGTGTCTGGCCGGGACAGGCTGTCCGCTAAGACATTGAGACGACCGGGAACATGGCGAGCATGGATATAACAATGATGAAGGCGAGCCCAGTCGTACAGATCCCACACCAGACGAAACGTTGATAGCGATCGGGTGGTACCCATCTTGTTGATGTGGGCAATGATCGTGGAGTTGTCCGTCGCGATGAGAAGAGACGAGTTCGTGAGACGTTGACTCCAATGTTGAACCGCTAGGATGACTGCCTTCATCTCCAGAAGGTTGATGTGAAGTCTGGCATCCAATGTTGACCATCTGCCGGACACTTCCAAGTCGTCCAGATGGGCTCCCCAGCCGGTTTCCGAAGCATCGGTGTAAAGATGGTGAACCGGAACCGGAAAACGGAATGGTACTCCCTGCATGACGTTGTGGCGAGAGAGCCACCAAATCAGATGTGGATGTAGAGACGTCAATACCGGCACCGCAGGATTTAGGGAGGGCGTCTGTAGGAAAGGAAACAGATGATACTGTAGAGGCCGGACTTGGAGTCGGCCGTAATGAGTAAGGCCCTGTGTGGAAGTAAGCAAACCCACCAGACTTTGCCACCGCTGCCGTGTCTGTGACGTTGATGACAAAAACTTTCGAACCAGCAGTTGAATTTTGTCCCAACGATCCTCCGGAGGGTACACCAGTTGTAACCGAGTATCGAATATCGCTCCAATGTATCGGCGCACCTGCGCCGGGACTAACTCTGACTTGAGAGGATGAGGGATGAAACCTAGGTGCCGTAACACCAGTAGCGTGAACCGAACCTGGGCGTTGAGGAGAGACTCGTCCGCCGCCCATAGGAGTATGTCGTCGATATAGACCTCGATTTGAATCCCTCGTAAGTGAAGAAAGGCCATAACCGGTGTAGTGATCCGGGTAAACAACCAAGGGGCGATGTTGACACCGAAAGGAAGAACCTGCCATTCGAAGCGGCGATCGTTGATCATGAAGCGTAGGTAACGGCGATGACGTGGATGAATTGGTATATGAAGATACGCGTCCTGGAGATCGACTGAGGCCAACCAATCCTGGAGATGTACGCGGGCCCGAATCGATGTCACAGAAGGCATCTTGAAATGAGGTGGAGCGATGAGATGAAGTTTGTTCAAAACCTTTAGGTCGATCACCATTCGCATCTGGTCTGAGTCCTTCTTTGGTACCAGAAACACGTGGCTGTAAAAACCCACACTGTCTTCGGTCTGAGGTAATTCCCTTACTGCTCCCTTGTCGATGAGCGTGGAGACCGAAGATAGCAGCGTATGTAAGTGATCTGCAGGAACTGGTAGACGAGAGGAACGAGGCCAAGCGATGAGTTTGGGCAGTGACTGAAAATTTAATAGGAAGCCCTCCTTTAAAACTCTTATAATCCAGGCGTCGTCGGTGATGAGCCGCCAATTCTCGTGGAAGACTTGCAGACGCCCGCCCACAACCTGATGAGTAAATGAGCGGAAGGCAGGAAGTTGAAAATCTTCGGCTTGAACAGGAACGGGAATGGAATAGTCATTTGTTGGAATGTCCACTTCGTTTGGAAGATTTTCCACGAAAGGAACGGCGACCACGGCCTCGTGGAGGTTTGTCAATACCACGAAAATTACTCCGAGGTGCCGCCTCCTGTTGGGTAGTAGTGGTAGAGGAAGTACGACCTCGTCTCGATTTACGATCCGCGGCGACGCCCGGACGACGAGCTACAGAAGCAATCAAGCGCGATGTCCGCTCTTCACGAACCGAGGGCATAACAGACTCAATAGCATTGTTGAAAATGAACTTGGATGCCAAAGGTTGATGGAGCAATTGATCCTTAACCAAATAAGGGACATCCGGTTTGACCACCTTAAGTAAGGAATCCCGTTGCGCTTGAACAAGAGAAACATAAGAATACGAACTAGCTTCGATGACTCGACGGTTAGCGTGAACGAGCGTGTCCATAAAACCACGCAAATAAGCAACGCGACCCGGAGATAAATGAGCCGACCCATCGTCTCGAAGTGATGTAGGATCTAAAGCAATTCGAGAAGCCGCTAACAGAAACCAATCTGCAGTAGATGAAGCACGTTGTATTTCTTGCAACATTTCCAAATTATTCTCCATAACTTTGGAAGGGACCGATAAAGGAGCCAACCTAGCCACCTTAGAAATGTGACTCAAATCCCGATCTCGTTTGGGTGGTTTGTCGGGCAACACGTTATCATGAATGTCAAAATGAAAACGAAAACGAGGTTTGCGCAACTTGTTGTCGTCCTCTAATTGTCGATCAAACTTCACTAAATCATCCTTCCAGGCTGGTGATGGCGCACACGAAGGACGAGATGCAGACGTCGAAGACGTAAAAGCCGATGAAGCCGCCGTCCGACCTTCTATACGTGACGGCGGAACAATCGAAGCACGCGGCATATCCGGTAGCAACGATAAAAGCGCATCCATTTTATCTGAAAAATCCATCTTTGGCGCAAGTTCCGGCTTTTCTTTTGAAGAGGCGGAATCATCAGAATCATCATCTTAACTCGACGAAACCGGCATAGGCGGACGAGAGATATAACTTCGGCGAGAAGTAGGCATATCGTGGACGACCGCATGATCAAGAAACGGAGTCTGCGATAGATGAACGTGGCGATCTAGAGCAGAAGGCGATATCGAAAGCCGTGGTAAACGGCGTGGAGACGCAGGAGAATGTAGAATTGAAGTACGAGAACGGCGAACCGAAGAACGGGGAAGCCGAAATGTAGTACTAGAATCACCCGGTGGACGAGAACTACGAACCGGAGAACGAGATCGTCGTACAGGCGAATGAGCACGACGCACATGTGAATCCAAACGATGTGGTGTAATGGAACGTCGCGGTGAAACAACAACCCGAATCGGGGAACGAGAACGTGAACGGCTTTGTGGTGTACGTGAGCGTCGAGTAGAAGCATGGTACCGACGATGTGAAGAATTAGCAGCAGTCGGAGACCCCAAGTCAGCAATTTGAACACTCAAAGGTAGGTCCGAACGACCCACCATAGAACGAGAAACGGATTTAGAACTGCGTTTTGATTTAACCCGCAAAGGAGAAACCGACACACGACGACGTTTATTTCGTTCAGAATCAACGGAGTGTGATAAACCAATAGACAAAGGAGAGGTCGAGATAATATGCGCTCCCACTGCATTCTTTTGTCCGACGAGAACAATGGACGGCTCAGGCACGGTAGGTTTGGGGCGAGAAGTCTTTGTTGAACTAGACAAAGGAACCGGTTTGGCTGCAACTCCAGACATTGCCATACCTGTACACGCTAAGCTGTCTAAAATTTGTGATTTATCTAGACGCACAGTTCCGCTTGGTGGTATATTAACAGAAGCGGGCGAGGTCTGATTACTAAGACCATGGGAAACATTTAATACAATACCAACGATATCTTCGTTAGTTTTCATGTCATTAACAAGAGCAATTTCCAACAGGCGTCTGTCGACTTCCGAAAGAGACGGGTCGTCAGACGCCTGCAAAAGGTAAGCCCGTCTAGCTTGGGCATAATCCTTCCAAGCTAACGGGTCCCATGATACACACTCGGCGCAAGTACTACGCCGATAACACAACTCTTTACAAGTAAAACAAACCGTGTGGGCGTCCAAACTGGACCAAAATTGCCCACACGAACTACATGCATTAGAAATCGGAATCTCAGACATAGCTAATGAAAGAATTTCCGACAATAATGAAGAATTTCCGAACAAGAAAGAAACACAAGCCAAACTGATAAGGATACTGCGGGTCGTTAACAACAACAACCCAGGTTGTATAAACACTTTCTTGATGTGCACTGGTCGAGGTACAACAGAGAAAAGAGGACTAGAATGGTTTCAGCAGAGCCTTTATAGTAATGCCGCTGGGATAGGTGGGAGAGCTCTCCTAGGGGCGGACAACTCTCCGCTAGGGGAGCTAACTTTTAGTTTAACTTCCGTTTTCTACGTTGTATCATCTTCCTGACGGAGATTAATAGGCATACATTGAAACAGGTTTAAGATTTGGGAATCAAATAGGGCTGTTTAGCAATGTCCGCTTTTCCGTGGAATTCATGAGCGCACGATTGAAGTATCATGGGAAGATATGTATTTCCAGTCGCTATCTCCCCCCCCCCCCATCTTCAAACAAAAGGAAAAGAAAAAGCAGAGAGAGCGCCTCGTGAGGCAGAGTTATTTTTCCAGACTACAACAACAACAGTTTTTGCCTGTATCACAGTTCGAGCTTCCGATGACCCTTCAACCTTACCCAGACGACGGATAATTTTTGACAGATTATCCGGCTAGGTTGTTGATCGGATTCACAGATAACGATTGAAGCATGGGAAGATATATTTTTTCAGTCGCTATCTCCCCAACCCTCACCCCCCCCAACTAAAAAAAAAAGAAAAGAAAAAGCCGAGAGAGTTCTTCGGAGTTTTACGTTTTTGACCTCTGACTTTGAATTTGACTTCTCACTTCCGACTCGCATCCTGGTGAATGACACTCGTCCTTTATCTTTTTGCCGATTCAGAGATTCTCGAGGAAGTTTCCAATTATACTATCTGGAATGCGAGTTTTTCTTTCGTGAAAATTTACTTTTTATGAAAGCGCAGGTTTGTCTTCGTCGCATACCGGCCATCTGTACCAGCGCGAAGCTATAAGTACACGCGCGAATTTAGTACCCTCGAATAAAGAGACCCGGTGGAAGCGCTGCAAAGGATACACACCTTTTGTGACGTAAGCATTCATTTGTGTCCAAAGAAAAGATTCAAGATTTCGTCGGGAACCATGACGATCCCTATTGGAAATACTATGAGTCGTGGGTTCCCCATATGACAATTATTTGGCGGGAGATTTCACGTTGCGCTCCTAGACCTCCGTCTGATCGACGGAGGTAAAAAAGGCTTATTTTAGGATTAACCTACCCCACGGTATGGAAAATTGTCATTGTGATTTTATGTTAGAGCCCTCAAAACAAGAGTTTTGGGGAGGGGGTTAGGGTGAATTGTCGAAATATGGGTTCTCAATACATAACCCCATGCTTTAAGCCCGGCTTTTCTCGATTGTGAGAAATAACCTTGTTTTCTAAAAAGCAACCGGTTCGCATAAGCTTTTGGGACCGTAGAAATCGTTTGCGCAAATAGATTAGCCTCTCCGAAGCTCCTGCTTATGGCGTTGAACACACGTACCGGTTCTCGTCAGATCACCGAAGTTAAGCAACGTTGAGCTCGGTCAATACTTGGCTGGGTAACCGGGTGCTGTAGGGCCTACTGGCTGAGCTGATCAGTGTCCAGGGTAATAGGAACTGTGAGCACTCTCGTGTTCTGGCACATCTAGGCACCGTCGTGATATGACTGAAACAAGGTTGAAAACGACGTTGACCCAACTACTCACTCACTCACTCACTCTTTTCGGACAAGTTTTCCGTAACAAGTTTTCATTGCCTGGATAAGTGACTTGTCCGTGCAGATAAGCAACAAGTGTTCTTCGTCGTTGGGCCAGCATTGCTATGAACGACGAAAGTCCACCTGGCGAGTAAATCGTGAAACTACAAGCCGCGGAGCGAATCTGTAAACTCATTTGGACAAACACGTTGCCCTCTGTCCAAATTATGCATGGTCATCTTGTTTTGGAGCTTTCGGATAATGAAATCATTAAGACCATAGTCCAGTCGGCCATAGTGGCTGTCTGAGAAATGGCAAAGTCAGAATATCAATTTCCCATTTGAGTCTGAAATACTACAACAAAACTTGACAACATTTTTTGCCCATGTCAAAGAAGAATTAAATGACAAGCAATGTATTACCTTAATACCATGAAATCACATTCAGCATTCAAACTGTGATTGAAAATCAAAAATGTATAATGTAAACTCACCAGCAGTTTGTAAATGTTCCCCACATGCATACCTCTCCATGTGTATCTTCTGATCAAGTAAACTAACCCTGCAGCATTTCTTTCTCTGAAAACCCAGGGTACACCACAACATGCATCTGTGTCAAGACAGACAGCTGCTAGCATACACATGTACATGTAGTGCAGAGGTGAGACTGGTCAGTTTATGACAGAGAAACAGGTTACTGGTCATCCAGTTTCATGTAGCTGTAAATGGAGGATGCCCATCCAGTGAATGCTAGTGGACATTGAAGCTGAAATAACTTCATGCATGTTCTATTCAATTCACGACTTGGGTCCCTGCTTATACTTGGCATAGCATGTACATGTATAACATGGGGCAGGTCTTTGTGGATGAATGTTTGAATCTAAGGCCCTTGCAGATTAGATAGGAAGAACATGTAATTCATTTATTAAAAGAGTAAAACTGGGTAACTTCTATTATACATGATAATGAATAACAATAAATGCATATCTGATTAATTACAAATTGTTTATTTCTGTTCTATTGATATAAGCAATCACTGGTAATTGCTATTTACTCTGCAAAGGCCTTTGATTTTAGCTGTACAGATAGCATGCCACTTTCACCAGGGGAACATCTATGAATTTCTGGAGATTTACAAGGCACATTTCAAGGTTTTTCAATCACTGTTCGAATGCAGGGCAGGATGTTACATTTTCATGTTCAGTATTTGTTCAAACTTTTGTAATTCTTCGACATGGGCATAAACAATGAATAGGATATGCTCTAGTATTTGCTAATTACATGTGGAAACCTACCTGGGACTTTGCCATTTCTGAACCGAGAAAACTGACATTAAATGGCCGAGTATACTATGGCCTTAACCCGCTGATCGACTCAATCTATGACGTCATTATTTTTCCCCCAGCGACGGAAGACCTGTGTGAAATGAACATGTCAATTGCTCAACGTGGCGGGTATAGGGAAGGCTTTGAAAGTGCCCTATGAAATCACCTATACGGCTAGTACTGTTTACATATAGACGTATCTTCAGATGTCTGGGTTGACTCAACTCGAAATGTCAGGCCATCGTACGCATGGGATGGGTTTGCTATTCAGGCTATCCCGTTTGCACCTCGAGCTGACCCGAATTTCTGCATGGAAGGGTAAATTATGCCGATCAGCCCTGTGGTGGCATACAGAAAATCTCATTCGTGCTCAGTCGTCAACGTTCGGTTTGATTTTGTGATGCCTCTCTTGTGGCTCGTGTCCGGTGACCAGACAAAATTTTGGTGGAAGGAAGTTTTCAAATGCAAATTCGCAGTAAAATGGTTCAATGTACACCAGACAGTAACAAGTAGCACATACGCAGTTAATCTAAAGCATTAAAATAAAGTGAGAACTCCCGTTAACCATCTCCTTCTAGTTTTCATGGATTAGGCCGACAAACATATATCACATATAGAAACAGAGCGCAAATCGCCATCCGCTCGACATTGGCCGACATACAAGTTCAGTTTTCTCTCTTCAAACGAAGGTCTGGCTGATGCCGAACTTGTTTACAGGAAGACAATTAATTATATTTTTCTGCCATTCAAGTTTAGTATATTTAACGCCATATATCACAAACAAATGCAGCCGTGAATCTGGACTGACCCGGATCTGGGAAAGATTCGGAACTAGGAAATTGTCTGTGTACCATGAAAAATATGACGAAACGGGGCGATTTCATGGATTAAACTGTATATATCTTGGGAACTTACTTCTTGTCGGAAATATCACTGATCCATTTATCTCTCCATTCCATTCAGTTCATGTAAATTTAATACAGAATTTGTGATTGTTTGTTTTTTTGTCCATTGTATTACGTCGATCAAGTGACAGTCCATTGTAGGTCTACAATGCGATCAACTCGAACTAACGTGAACCTCGTAGTTTAGGCTACAATGATCCTGAACTTCACTAATCATTCGGAATTCATCATCGGCGTGAGTATCGACTCTGAGGGTATGTCTTTATTATATCTATGCATATGAGAATTTGACCATTTCTTCAAAGGAGTGGCCGAGTGGTCAGCAAATATGGAATGACCAGTATATTTTCTCACCACTGTCTCTTTAGTGCTCTTCAAAAATTGCTTCCAAACTTTGCGATGGATACGTGAGCGCCCACTATGCCGGGTGTTTCCAGTATACTCAAGCGCAGAGAAGAAAGAACATGATGGGATCAAATAAAATGCCAAATGCACTGTTGCTTCAAGAAACGCTAGCTACAATGGGCTGTCGCCATATTTTACATACAATCATCTGCTGCATCATTACAGCATTGCTGCAATTATCTGGCTACAATCAGACGTCATCCCGCCTACAGATGACTGTAACACGACAGATGTACTGCTGCCTTCACCTTTAATCAGCCTTGTCGATTCAGTGCTGTGATTATACATCAAATAAATACGAGTTGTCAGTTTCCATGCAGTGGTATTAAGAGGTACACTGCCCGAAGCTGTAACGCAGACAAATTGTTGGGAAAATTAGCTAACTGCAGAAATTATCCCTAAATGGAGCTGTCGACCTTTGAAAACAGGAGCATTAAATTACGTTTAACCTACATATGCGTATGATTTGTAGGCTACCGGATAAAGGGTTGGCGAAAGCGAGATTACCAGCTGTATGATCTAGCTATACAAATGTACTATGTATAACAGTTCTATTATTTGTCAAATGGATCATGCATAGCGTGAGTATAACAGGTACTGCCGGTAGTGTGTGTATGGTAGGCCTTAAAGCTATCGTATTCTCATCAGACGAAGTCGTTTTGCTGGTCTATTTTTCTGAGACTAGAAATATGTACCGTGTGAAAGCTGAATCCAGACCACATAAATGTTGATCTATGTGCCAGGCTGGGCTGCAGTACCTCAATGATGGACCTTTGCCGCTTCACGTGAGCAGGCTTCTAATTTAAAACGGCGGTATTTACCCTCAAATTAGTAATATTAATACCATTGTGCGCTAAATTTCCTTCCTCTCTTGGGGACACCCTAGCTCAAGTTTCAAGTTTCTCAAGTTCCCTATAGTAGGGTAAAAATCTCAAATCCCGTGACCAACCTCAGAAAGTAAAGTTTTATGGTTGAATTTGGTACTTTAGGGTATTTGTCGCAAACTAAGCCCCCATGCCGGTCTGGAAAATCTGGGCAGACTTCAGTAGAGCGAGAAATCCAAAATGGCCACCGGCGGCCATATTGAAAATTAACTTTTTAACCAAAGGGTCTAGAAATCTTAATGTTACCTCTTTTTCGACTAATTTTAGGGCGAGGAATCCATTTTCGATACTGTTTTTGTGACCAGAGGTCTCCTTGACAACCCAATCCAAGGTGGCCGCCATTCATAGAGACAAAAAACCAAATTCTTTACCGATAATCATTATTAAGAAATTGAATACATATTTATTATTCAAAGTAGTATTGTGCACATTTCCTGGATTAAAATGTGTTACAATACCCGCTATGCAGAGTACAAACAAGTTATATATATTCAAAAAGAAATAATAACAAAGTATATATAGCCCCATACTGGCTATGGGGGAGGGGGATAGGTCCATACCGGGGGGACATTTTGGGGTCTAGGTGAGCCCCTAATGATCCTATGGTGTCGTATGAGGTCTTATGTTGAAGCTCTCGTGGAGGAGCATCCGACTGGACTAAGGTAACGTCCGTTTTCAATATTGTGCGCATGCGCAGTCTGGCCGAACTATAGAAAGCAGGCATTTTGCGGGGTATGTGGGGATGTGTTTGGGGTAGAGATGGACCACTATGGGTCCAAATGGGTCGCGGGAGGTGTCAAAGTGAAGCTTGTGTGGGGTAGATTCAGAATGGCGTGTTTTAAGTACAAGTCGCGTCAATCTGCGCATGCGCAGTTGGTTGTAGTAAGTAAAGTGGCCATTTTGGGGCAGTGCAGGCAGGTATTTGGTGTAGAGATGGACCATCCTTGGTCCGAATGTGTCCTGGGAGGTGTCATTTTGTAGCTTTCGGCGATTTGAGGGATGTCCATATGACCTGTGGCGTCATCGGTGACGTCATCAGTACGAGTAGTAACGAAAGCGGACATTTTGGGGCAGTGCGGGAAGTTATTTGGTGTAGAGATGGACCATCTTTGGTCCGAATGCGTCGTGGGAGGTGTCATGTTGTAGCTCTCGGGGTGTACATCCCGATTTGAAGGATGTTCCCTATACCCTATAGCCCGTAGGGCATAGGGTACACCAGGGTGTGGGTGCACCAGGTATGTGTGTGTGTGATGCATGTCGTGTTTATATACAAGAGCTTCGAGGGACGCCACCCGTCTTTGCTCGGGGTCGAAGTAGTACGGTTCGTCTATGTCGTGAGGAATTCCTGGGACGAAACTCATATTCTGTAACCTTGTAGTTTCGTAGGCGGGCTGCCACTGGCTATAACACCATACAACGCGTGTATAACGGATAGGCCCTTTAAGAACTTCATTACCCAGGACGTCTTTCCACACCCCGTAGGGCCGCTCACCGTCATTGTATAGGGATGTTCTACTCTGCTTGGTGAACCTATAGCGGGCCTCGGTGGTGTCGACATTGTACCCGATCAACTACAGACTGAGGCTAATGGTGTACAACCGACCTTATATGACAACTTACTCAACTTCATTCCTCCTCCTCCTCCTCTTCCTCCTCCTCCTCACTCACTCACTTACCATCGTAAGTGCGTCCATGCGTTAAGACGGGCATTTTGCACGCCTCATTCACTCACTCACTCACTCACTCACTCACACTCACACGCGCATACACTCATTGCGCCGCAAGGTCAGTAAGGCTCGAAATACGCTTTTATACTATTAATTCTTCCTTCGCTGCCCCAAAATGTCCACTTTCGCTACTACTCGCACTGATGAAGTCACCAATGACGTCACAGATGCTGTGGACATCCCTCAAATCCGGGTCTACACCCTGAGAGCTACAAAATGACACCTCCCAGGACACATTCGGACGAAGCATGGTCCCTCTCTACCCCAAACACACCTCCACACACCTCCAAAATGTCCAGTTTCGCTACTACTCGTACTGATGACGTCACCGATGACGTTACAGATGATATGGACATCCCTCAAATCGGGGTCTACATCCCGAGAGCTACAAAATGACACCTCCCATGACGCATTTGGACCAAGGATGGTCCATCTCTACACCAAATACCTTCCTACACTGCCCCAAAATGGTCATTTACTTACTACAACCAACTGCGCATGCGCAGATTGACGCGACTTGCACTTAAAACACACCATTCTGACTCTACCCCACACAAGCTTCAGTTTGACACCTCCCGCGACACATTCGGACCCATAGTGGTCCATCTCTACCCAAACACATCCCCACATACATCCCAAAATACCTTAGTCCAGTCGGATGCTCCTCCACGAGAGCTTCAACATAAGACCTCATACGACACCATAGGATCATTAGGGGCTCATCTAAACCCCAAAACGTCGACCCAGTATGGACCTATCCCCCTCCCCATAGCCAGTATGGGGCTATATATACTTTGTTATTATTTCTTTTTGAATATATATAACTTGTCTGTACTCTGCATAGCGGCAGTGTAACACATTTTAATCCAGGAAATGTGCACAATACTACTTTGAATAATAAATGTGCATTCAATTTCTTAATTGTTGATTTCGTTGTGAAGGAGATAAGGTATATGATTATCGGTACAGAATTTGGCTTTTTGTCTCTATGAATGGCGGCCATCTTGGATTGGGTTGTCAAGGGGACCTCTGATCACAAAAACAGTATCGGAAATGGATTCCTCGCCCTAAAATTAGTCAAAAAAGAGGTAACATTGAGATTTCTAGACCCTTTGGTTAAAAAGTTAATTTTCAATATGGCCGCCGGTGGTCATTTTGGATTTCTCGCTCTACTGAAGTCTGCCCAGATTTTCCAGACCGGCATGGGGGCTTATTTTGCGACAAATACCCTAAAGTACCAAATTCAACCATAAAACTTTACTTGCCAGAGGTTGGTCACGGGATTTGAGATTTTTACCCTACTACTAGTTCCAAGTTCCCAAGTTCCAGCTCCGTAGTTCCAAGCTCCAGTTCCCCCAAGCTCCCCCTCCGAAGTTTCAAGCTCCAGTTGCCCTGAGCTCCACCTCCAAAGTTCAAAAGCTTCCAGGTATGATACACATCTGGTTGTTTAAGAGGCATAACACATATGCCATTGTCAATCAGCCCTTATTATAACTATTATACTTGTTATAATGTTACTGTCTAGCATGTTCAACACACGTTTTGAATTGTTGTGGAGCTCACTGATTATAGATTACAGATTAAAATAAGCCGCATCTAACACCTTCTGGGACCAATTTTTGGGGGTATTAGAAGTTTGTGAAAACATCCTTCAGGATAGCACATTACAAGCGTCTAGTCCGTCATTCATAATCCAGCCGTCGTCCATTAGAGAATATCCGCGTCCATAATCCAAAGACCTATTCCATTTTCCATATAACAGTATTAGCACCAAATTCAAAAAGACAATCATAGTATACATAAACATAGGCTTGTTTGCTGCAAGAGAGAAGCGGTCAACAGTTTTCAATGATGCCGGCAAGACATCATGATGTTCCAAAAATATCAAATCCGTATCGCTGATCAGTATTCTTAATCCATAATATTCGTTGTAAAGTCGTCATCTAAAGAATGATGTATCTCAGTCACGCTTGATTGTGACTGTTCATATGAGTACCATGAGGATCTTGAAGTACATGGGTTCATACGGCCCCTAGCCCCGGGTTAAGCGGAATTAGACACAAGTTACGAAATGTAGCGCCATAGATCTTGCACGCTACGTTCGTATTTTGCTATCAGCATGCGATATGTATCGCCAAATTTGAGAAACTTTGAGTGTAGGCGCTTGGTGGAATAGCCCTGTTTTTTAAGTTTCTGCACCAATGTTTTGTGACGTTGATTAAAATCGTCACATTTAACACAGGATCTAGCAAATGCTACTAAGCGAGATATGTATACGCCATATGGCCATGGAACATAATTTTAAATGGAAGAAATTCCTGTCTATCCTCTGTAGAGGAACTTAGATTACACACTTCCGTCTTATAATTTTACAATCGATCTGTTTCTTTTGTCGTGAAACTTCGCTGGGATAGCTATGAGGCCACAGAAAGTGACCATCCTTCTCTCTCAATTTCAAATGCCCATCTTTGTGGATTTGTGGAGGTCGGAAGACCGTGAATACGCGTGAGGATAGCTGTGGGATCAGGGAAAGAAAGTGAGAGGGGTACATTACCATGCCTTTATGCAGAAATAATTGGATGATTTCCTAAATATTCTGTTGAAACAGAACTTTTTGAGCTATGTGTGCACTAACAAATGTAGTATCGTGGTATGATTGGACTGGGCTTATTCGGTCAACACATCGGCAATAAGCCGATGATACACGACTGAACTTTCGTTTACAAACATGACAAATGCGACCTGTCATCAGATTTCTTGTATTCATCATATACCCGATGAAAGTTCAGTCGCGTATCATCGGCTTATTGCCGATGTGTTGACCGAATAACCCCAGTCCAATCATACCACGATACTACATTTGTTAGTACACACATAGCCCCAAAAGTTCTGTTTCAACAGAATATTTAGCAAATCATCCAATTATTTCTGCATAAAGGCATGGTAATATACCCCCCTCTACTCCTCACTTACTTTCCCTGATCCCACAGCTATCCTGACGCATATTCACGGTCTTCCGACCTCCAAAAATCTGATAAGATGGGCATTTAGATTTGAGAGAGAAGGATGGTCACTTTCTGTGGCCTCATAGCTATACCAGCGAAGTTTCACGACAAAAGAAACAGATCGATTGTAAAATTATAAGACGGAAGTGTGTAATCTAAGTTCCTCTACAGAGGATAGACAGGACTTTCTTCCATTTAAAGTTATTTTCCATGGCCTATCTGTGCTATCCTGAAGGATGTTTTCACAAACTTCTAATCCCCTCCCTAAAATGGTTCCAGTAGGTGTTAGATGCGGCTTATTAGAGCATTTCCACAAAGTGGATGCTCTTAAGTTTTCATGAGAAACGGCTCCGCCGGATCCGCCGCCGCCGCCGCGACTTTAAACGTGAATATCTCTGAAACCGTTAAATATTTTCGGGTCAGACTTCGTGTACTATCTCTTTAGGCCTGGGAAATTTGTCTGGTTGTGTTTCGATACCCGCTGCTCACCACTAGGTGGCGTTGTAGTCAGAGCATAGGTAAACCTTTCTCTGATGATTTCGTCTGAACGGCTTGTCTGATTTCTTTGAAATTTTATTACAATGGTCTTGAAGGATAGTCAATGTGCTGAAAAGGTTTTGGTGTAGCTGGCATAATTATAAAGGCAAGTTTTTTGCGTCTCAAAAAAAAAGAATTCACAAATTCGCTTGGAGAAATATTTAAAAACTGTTCTATTCTAGGTTGCCAAGCATAAATATAGGATTGCCGACATGATAATTCCCTTTCCGTGCGAATCAAATTGCCATTTGAATGAAAAATCTCATTTAGCTGACTTAACGTCAAAACCTCAATAACCATTATCACGATTCAAGTTTTTTCCATTGAACTTTTATGTGCCATCTCCCTAGGGCTTTAGATTTCACCCGCTTGTTTTTCGTGGCATTTGGTCATCACTAGATGGCGCTATAGACATGAATGCTGGTAAACATGTGTAACATCATATCTTCTGAACAACGTGTTTGATTTCCATGAAATTTGGGTATAATGATCTTGCAAGATAGGCAAAGAACTGACAAAATTTTGGTGGTGTTGGCGAATCATGGAGACGCATTTTTGCATCTCAAAATAAGATTTTGTATTCACAAAAATGAAAATTGGCTTCTTAATTAGGGAAAAGTAATTCTATTTGCTGAACATCAATATAACATTCCCAGTGTTATAATTCACATCCCATGTAGGGCCAAATGGCCATTTTTTTAAATATATGAAATTCTCATGACTTGAGTCCAATATCTATAGATTCCCCAGGCCACATTTGAGGAGTTTGCTTCGTCATGTAGGTTCGTGATATTGTTCATCATTGGGTGGAACTATAGACAGTAAACTTATTGGTGTTTCAACTGTTCATGAAGTTTATTATTGTCAGACAGACAAAGGATTTCAAAGGACTGAAAGTTTTTTTTTTGATTGATTGAAATTGAAGGCCCACCTCTCATACAGATTTTGCAACCCATCAACACAATGCTTTATTTATATCTCATTATACTTTCTTTTTTACAATTACTAATTAGAGCATTTCCACAAAGTGGATGCTCTTATGTTTTTATGAGAAACGGCTCCGGATCCGCCGGCGCCGCCGCCGCCGCCGCGACTTTAAACGTGAATATCTCTGAAACCGTTAAATATTTTCGGGTCAGACTTTGTGTGCTTTCTCCTTAGGCCTGGGAAATTTGTCTGGTTTTGTTTTGATAGCTGCTGCTCACCACTAGGTGGCGTTGTAGTCAGAGCATAGGTGAACCTTTCTGTGACGATTTCGTCTGAACGGCTTGTCCGATTTCTTTGAAATTTTATTACAATGGTCTTGAATGATGGGCAATGTGCTGAAAAGGTTTTGGTGTTGCTGGCATAACTTCTAAGGCAAGTTTTTTGCATCTAAAAAAAAAAAGTTTTTCGTGAAATGAAAATTTAGCAATTCGCTTGGAGAAATATTTAAAAACTGTTCTATTCTAGGCTGCCGAGCATAAATATAGGATTGCTGACATGATAATTCCCTTTCGGTGGGAACCAAATTGCCATTCAAATGAAAAATCTCAATTATCTGACTTAACATCAAAACCTTCTTAACCATTATCATGATTAATTTTTCCCATTGAACTCTTGTGTGCCTTCTCCCTAGGGCTTTAGATTTCACCTGCTTGTTTTTCGTGGTATTTGGTCATCATTAGGTGGCACTATAGACTTGAATTCAGGTAAACATATGTAACATGATATCTTCTAAACAACTTGTTTGATTTCCATGAAATTTGGGTATACTGATCTTGCAAGACAGGCAAAGGACTGACAACATTCTGGTGGTGTTGGCGAAAACATGGAGGCACGTTTTTTGCATCTCAAAATAAGATTTTTTTCCACAAAAATGGAAATTTACTTCTTCGAATCAAGAAAAAGTAATTCTAATTTGCCCAACATGAATATAACATTCCCAGTGTTATAACTCACATCCCTTGTAAGCCAAATGGCCATTTTTCTTAATACGTGAAATTCTCAGGACTCAGTCCAATACCTACATTCCCAGGCCAGATCTGGGGATTTTGCTTCATCATGTAGCTTTGTGATATTTGTTCATCATTGGGTAGCACTGCAGACAGTAGACTTATACAGCACAGTTTATTGGCTCTTCGTGAAGTTTATTATTGTGATCTTGTTAGACAGACGAAGGATTTTAAAGAATTTACCTCCCATATGGATTTCGTGATCCATCAACATAATGCTTTATTTATATTTCATAATCCATTCTTTTTTACAATTCATAATTTAATTAACATTATAGTTTAAAAATGGATTGAAAGGACATTGGTGCTTTTAACACTGGCATATATGTGGCAGTGGGGTTTTTTACAGCTAAATATAAATAAGTCCCGGTTAAATCAGACCCTGCTTACACACAAAAATGCTAAAATGTGGTCAGTGAAAACAACCTGCCATCAGTCTGGTGTGATACTGTATGAAGATGTGCAAGGATTTAAGACAGCTTGAAATCAGCTAGGCCTACCTAGTGTATGCCCGTTTGTTGTTCATTCAAGTGATTAATCTGAAGTGGTTGACTCATTGCATAATGCACTTAACATAAGGGGGACTTGTGCTTGTGTCAACAAAGTAAACAGAATCAGTGCTTCTTCTCTCTCCAATACTGATAATAATAATCTGATCCTATTTGAACAGTGGTATGGTTATCAGTAGTAGGTAGCCCGCATCCGTAACAGAAACCCCTCAATTGCGCATGCGCAGGATTTATTTTGGGGGCGTGGCTATGTGTGTGCGCATGCGTGAGTTTATGCAAATGAGTTATATGCAAATGAGGTCATTGGGTATATTCAAGATGGCGGCTTGTTTTAGTATGGGAGGGTGGTTTGGATTCAAGATGGCGGCTTGTTTTAGTATGGGAGGGTGGTTTGGATTCAAGATGGCGGCTTGTTTTAGTATGGGAGGGTGGTTTGGATTCAAGATGGCGGCTTGTTTTAGTATGGGAGGGTGGTTTGGATTCAAGATGGCGGCTTGTTTTAGTATGGGAGGGTGGTTTGGATTCAAGATGGCGGCTTGTTTTAGTATGGGAGGGTGGTTTGGATTCAAGATGGCGGCTTGTTTTAGTATGGGAGGGTGGTTTGGATTCAAGATGGCGGCTTGTTTTAGTATGGGAGGGTGGTTTGGATTCAAGATGGCGGCTTGTTTTAGTATGGGAGGGTGGTTTGAATTCAAGATGGCGGCTTGTTTTAGTATGGGCGGGGTGGTCGTGTTCAAGATGGCGGCTTGTTTGGTGTGTGTAATGGGTTTTTCCCCATTGGTCGTGTTCAAGATGGCGGCTTGTTTGTGTGTGTTATGGGTTTTCCCCAGCCCTCATTTGCATATGTTCAAGATGGCGGCTTGTTTTTGTAGGGTGGGGGTGGTGGGTTTCAAGATGGCGGCTTGTTTGTGTGTGTTATGGGTTTTCCCCTAGCCTTCATTTGCATATGTGTTTCAAGATGGCGGCTTGTTTGTGTGTGTTATGGGTTTTCCCCAGCCTTCATTTGCATATGTGTTTCAAGATGGCGGCTTGTTTTTGTAGGGTAGGGGTGGTCGGTTTCAAGATGGCGGCTTGTTTGTGTGTGTAATGGGTTTTTCCCCAGCCCTCATTTGCATATGTTCTTTTCAAGATCCCCAGCATGTCACTTTCCCGATCCCCAGCCCTCATTTGCATATGTGTTTCAACATCCCCAGCATGTCACTTTCCCGATCCCCAGCCCTCATTTGCATATGTTCTTTTCAAGATCCCCAGCATGTCACTTTCCCGATCCCCAGCCCTCATTTGCATATGTGTTTCAATATCCCCAGCATGTCACTTTCCCGATCCCCAGCCCTCATTTGCATATGTGTTTCAAGATGGCGGCTTGTTTGTGTGTGTGTTAGGGGTGGTCGTGTTCAAGATGGCGGCTTGTTTTTTGTGTGTGAGGGGTGGTCGTGTTCAAGATGGCGGCCAGTTTTTGTGTCTCAGTGCATGGTGGGAGGTGGATAGAAAAACGTATAAAAGGAGTCCATTTTTAGGGAAAGGGGTGTATTCAATCTGACTTACCTGACCTGACCTGTCTCCCTGCCTGCCTGCCTGCCTGCCTGCATCCCTGCCTTGCTTGCCTGCCTGCATTCTGCCTGTATGGAATGCATGTACTGACTTGGTTCTGGGTTTTTTCCATCACGGTTGTGCGCAGGTGTATGACGTCACTTCCGGTCTGCGTGAATCGGGCGTGACCTGGGACTATGGGATGCATGTACTGACTTGGTTCTGGGTATTTGTCATCACGGGGAGGTCACGTGATCAGTTCAAGGTCATATCCATTTTTTATCGATATGTCAACCCCACACCCAGTCCATTAGATGCTCCTTCACCTAAGCTTCACTTTGATACCTCACTCGACCTGTGGTGTGAGTGAGTGCAAGAATGTATTCATCCGCGGTGATGCAGTCATGTCTGGCGGTGATTCGGTCTCGGGAAAAAGCTTCCTTGCCCAATGCCTACGGACTTTACCGAAGATACACGGACTTTAACGAAAAGACACGGACGTACACGAAAAGACGCGAAGGTGAACGCCATTGTGGGAAACCTCCCACAGACAGGTCAGTACATGCATTTCTATGTTGTTCACGCATAATAAAAGGATTGATCTGTAATCTGTGTTGTTGTTGTTGCCCCTTTTTTTGGACTAACCCATCAGAATAGTACGTATCACGGACTATACCCGTAGAGCTACATCTGGTCTATAAAACATGTCCCTCTGGATCCCACACCTTCATTTCTACAGAGCCATGGCGGAGATCCAGCCCCATGCGACTCGCATTTTACAGTATGCCACCGTGGTGAATTCATTCACGGGTTACCGAGCAGTGGTCCGGTCCATGTTTGCAGATGGCGACGACAACGAGGGACGACGCCAGATCCTGAACGAGTTCACAGAAGCGGTCCTCCACAGAGTGCACTCGATGGAGAGGCGTGCCATCACTCACCACTACTGGACTATGACAGCCATCCTTGATGCTCGGGCTATGGACCACGAGCGCTCACGCCGCAACCAGCACCGGCTGGTTGGCCTCATACTAGTCTGTGCCCTATTCACCCTGGCGCTGTGGTATTGACACTATAAATACCAGGGTCAGACAGAGTGTGTGTCATTCACCGTTCGACATTTGGACCAAGCATGTCATCCGTCCTACGAGCCATCCTCCCCCTTACACCTTACCAGGTGGGATTATACGTTTATGAAGATTATGTGACTCTGGTGGAAGATAGTGGCGGGGATTGGAGGGCGTCCCCTGAGACTTTATCGAATACGGTGACACTACAGCATGATGGGTGGACTAAGTTTAAACGAGTGTTAAGCGGTGAATTGGACGGACGCCTGATCCACATGGACAATGCCATTTATGTATACCGTACTGCGCTCTACCCACGGGTGGGACGCTACCAAGAGCCGGCTCGAAGTTTCCTCCTAACTCCCTCTCTGTGGTCAGCCTTGGAGAAAATAGTGCCTATTGTAGACCAGTTATTTACACCCGACGATCGATCACCCCATCAATTGGCATGGGCTCGTGCTATCGAACACGCACTAGATGAACCTAATGAAAAAAAAGCGGATGGAGAAAATACTATATGTATAGAATGCGCAGAGGCTGGAATGACACTGTCACCTGATGAAGCCACCCACACACACATGACGGTCCAGAACGATGAAGAAGAAGAAAAAATCCGTGATGAAGCCGCGGGGCCAATGGCTGAACCCCATGAACAACTACATGAACCCGACGACGACGATGCCATTGATTACCCGGCTAGACTCAGTCAGCCCAATGACATAACCACCTGATCCTTTGATCTCACGGGGTTCTCCCTATAAATACGGGAGACAGTGAAATCTGGTACCATTCACGTACTGACCATGACGGAGCATATAGTACTGGCGTATTTCAGCTTGACCCCCGAGGTTTTCCTGCACGTGTATGCGGATAAGGTCGATATCATGGAGGAGGTGGTGGGAGACACGGACCCTACACAACCGTGCCCGGCTCACATTCGTCTGTCCCGGGAGGGCTGGACCAAATTCAAACGGGTGTTGTCTGGTGAACTGGACGGCGACCTCATCCACTTGTGTCACGATGTGTACATTCGACGCGGCCCTTTCTTTGCTCAATTGGCTCGGCTAGATGGAGGTACAGTGCATTTTACCCTTCACCCTGATCTATGGTCTGCATTGGAAGATGCCGTGGTAGATGTGGATGAAGTGCTTATCAAGCGGTCATCAGACGAGTTGGACTGGTCATTGATCAAATCAGAAAGAAACTCCGGCCCAAGATACACCCGTTATAAATAAACGATAGAGCCAGGGTCCATCATCATTGTGTCACCATGAAGCGCTGGGAGAAGGTGTTGGATAACTTATACTACAGTCCCGACAGTCCGGCGGCCTATAGTGCCTTGTCGGCTCTCTATCGAGCGGCCAAACCCCAGGGGATACAACGTGCCCAAGTCCGAGATTGGTTAAGAAAACAAGACACCTATACCTTACATCGATCTGTCCGTCGCCATTTTCTACGGAACCGGGTCATCGTGGGAGGAATAGATGCCCAGTGGCAAGCGGATTTGGTGGATATGAGCGCCTTTGCCAAACACAACGATGAGAATCGGTATATCTTGACGTGCATCGATATCCTATCCAAGTATGCGTGGGTGGTACCCATCCGGACGAAAACGGGGGCAAATCTCATAGCGGCGTTCAAAGACATCTTCAAGACCGGGCGCAAACCTTTGTATTTGCAAACCGACGAAGGCACGGAATTCCTCAACAGACCGTTCCAAGCCTTTCTCAAGAAACAGAAGGTGTTTTTCTTCCATACGTACAACGAGACCAAGGCTTCCGTGGTGGAGAGGTTCAACAGGACATTCAAAGGTCGCATGTATAAATATTTCACCTATAAGAATACAAGGCGGTACATCGATGTTCTCCCGAAACTGGTGAGGGGTTACAATCGAGCCTATCATCGAAGTATAGAGAGAGCCCCCATTACCGTGACCCAACGCAATGAAGCCCAAGTCCGGCGTGTCTTGTACCCCAGGCCATCGCAGCGAACGACGAAGGCGGTGTACAAGGTCGGGGACCCTGTACGGATCAGTAAAGTCAAGGGCAAGTTCGAGAAAAGTTACTTGCCCAACTGGAGCGATGAGCACTTCCTGATTAAACGGCGCCTACCCCGACAGCGGCGAGTCTATGAACTGGAAGATCTCCAAGGGGAAACGTTGCTGGGGACGTTTTACGACACGGAATTACAGCCTGTTGTAAAAACACAGCAAGACTACTACACGGTGGAGCAGATTTTGAAAACGGAACGTCGACGTGGCAAACTGTTTCATTTCGTGAAATGGCAAGGCTGGCCCAGTTCCTTCAATTCCTGGGTCGCGGCCAACCAGGTGAAACGACTATAAAACCAGACACCACTACCGTCCTCCTTCATTCCACATCCGACCACAGTGCTATGGACCAACAGCAGCTGCCTCTGAAGACAGCGTCTCGCAAAACGCGCAAAGCGCAAGTGGTCTTTGGGGTGCTATTGCTAACCCTGCTGAGTGTGTTGTACGGAGGTGTGTTTTACGACGTAGCCTATGTCAGCACGTTACTTAACCAACTGAGAACACCAGGCACCAGCGAAACGGGTCTACAGAGAGCACCAGTCGTATCGAGCCCAGTCACCACCACCACCACCACCACACCCCGCGTACAAGCCACGTCGAGCTCTACACCTACACCAAGTACACCTACTACGTCTGAACACCTACCGGATTTCATCCCTCACAGTGAACCGACAACGACGACGACCACCCACGTTGTACCCACCCCCAGCACCATCTCTGAACGTGAACAGACAACGACGACCGACGTTGTACCCACCACCACTCCAGTTCACTCGTACGAAATTTACAAGAGCGTGTTACCACGACAACGGATACACCTCAAACCATGGACCCTCGGTGGCAGCATCCCTTCACTTGCGTCATCGCAGGACCGACGGGCTCCGGCAAAACGCACTTCGTCAGGAAGCTCCTTCAACACGCCGACAGCATGATCACTCCACCCGAGTCGTGTGGTGTTACGGAGAATGGCAGGAAGCGTATGCAGCAATGCCCCACATCACGTTCGTGGAAGGCCTACCCAACCTGGCCGATTTGGAACCCGACACCTTGGTGGTTCTGGATGATCTCATGGCGGAGACGGATGCACGGGTCACCCAACTCTTTACCAAAGGCAGCCATCATCGACGGCTCAGCATCATCTACATTGTGCAGAATCTGTTCAGTAAAAACAAAGAACATCGGAATATCAGCTTAAATGCCCACTACCTGGTGGTCTTCAAAAACCCGAGAGATACCACTCAACTGCTGCACCTGGCGAGACAGATGTTTCCCGGCCGCACACCGTTTGCGTTGGAAGCCTTCAAAGATGCCACAACCCCTCAGCACGGGTATATGCTCTTCGACCTCAAGCAAGCCACTCCCGACCACCTTCGACTACGGACCGACATCTTTCCCGGAGAGACCCACCACGTGTACATGCAAAAATAATGTAAACACATCCACAGTGGCGCCTCCAGCTGGGGTCTGTGTGTTTGATGATGGGGAATAATAAAAAGAATGAATACCACAGCAGGGTTGACTTTGTCTGTGAGGTGGATAAAAAGGGCAGCGTTGTGGGTTCTAGCATTAGTTGTACAGGATGTCTGCGCGAGTACGGAAGCACGCTCCCACGCTCCGTGTATTGAAGACGGCCCCACCCGAGTTAGTCCGAACCATTGTACGCGGTGCGGACCCTGACCTTGTACGCTGTCTGTGCGAGATCGGGTACAACCTGTTAAAAGGCAACGTACCACTGACTCCGGCTCAGAAGACCAAGTTGGCCAAGCATAAGACAGGTCTCCGAACCCTAGTCCACAAGCGGGTCCCTCAAACACAAAAGAAAAAGGTGTTACAGAAAGGCGGCTTTCTCGGGGCCATCTTAGCACCGTTGGCCGCTTCCGTGTTGGGTCCAGTATTGGGTGGACTCTTCGGCCGACAATGAACCACACGAAAAAAATGGTCCTCGTCGAACCACGGTTCCTGCAAAACCTCCAATCACCCTACCCTGTCCCACCTACGGTGAAGACCATAAACAGCCTCGATGGAGAGATGCAACAGATCTTACAGAGACCGGGGTTAAGCGACAGTGAGAAAGTACAACGGTACAATGAGACGCTTCAACGGTACATGACGTTCATGGACCAATACAAAACCCTGTCTACCCCAGCAACAGCACCACCACCACCACCACCACCACCACCACGTGACAGACCGCTGACCTCAGCACCGCTCCAACAGCCGGGTCAGGTAGCCTCCACAGCCCCACAGTGGGTGGAAGACGAAGTGCTGAAGAGTGTACCTGCCTCGTTCAAGAAACAAGCTGGCCTGGTATTACAACGGATGAAACAGAATCCTAACATGACTTGGAATGATAAAGGCGAACTCCTGGTACAGAATCAGGTGGTCCCCGGCACCCACATGACGGATTTAGTGAATGACCTGATGCGTAAACGCAGATCGCACACGGATCCTCGAGGATGGGAGGTCTTCGCTCAAGGCTTGAAAGACATGCATGTACCACAGGAATTGGTGGGGAACCCCCACCGCTGGGCCTTTATGCAGCAAACCCAGCAATCGCCGAGTCGTGCACCACGACTCTCACCACAACCTTCTTGGGAAGCCGACTGGGAACCGGAGTCACCCCCCAAAACTCCACCACCATCACAACGGGCACCTTCTTTTCAGACCTTTAAAAAACCACCCTCGATCAGGACACCCCACATCTCCAGAGCCGTCACACGTAGCAAGTCAACGCGACGAACACGACGCCGGACACAACCGCCCAAGGCCTGGAAGACCTATTAAAACCAATAGCAGCAGCAGGACAGCTCAGTCGCCATGTTTTACCTGACCCTACCCAGTAACAGTTCGCTGGATGTGTTTCCTGACAACACCGTGGCCAAGTACGTCACCCAGTTACCACAACCGTTACATTTACCTGGACGCTGGGAATGTGCCCTCGTGGATATCCAATACCCTTACTCGTGGTACAACGTGCGAGCCAATGAAGTGTGGTACGAGGTCACCTACGAAGGCAAAAACACCCGGCTCACCCTGCCCGAAGGCCAATACGATACCCCCAAAGAGTTCATGGGTGGGCTGTCAAGACTGATGCATGATAAGGCGCTACGGGGGGTGACGGATAGTGCAACACGCCTGATAGCCTTGCGCTTCAAGAGAAACGTGTTCTTCGATGTCAACGTACACAACGACAAGGCACAGCTTACCGTCACCGATACCGTGAATGTGAAACTCAGTCCTACACTACAGCAAATGCTGGGTTTCGATCTACAGACGTTCGCTGGTCCCAACCAACACCATGGCGAGATGCCGATGGATATGAAGTCGGGTATGTACGGACTCTACGTCTACTCGGACGTGGTGGACAACCACATCGTGGGCGATATCAACACACCTCTGTTACGGGTGGTCCCCATTAAAAAGACGTATGGCGATCAAGTCACCCACAGTTTCACCCATATCATGTACCTGCCCGTACGACATACCGATATCAACACGATCACGGTGGATATAAGAGATGACACGGGACGAGCGGTGGCATTCGAACGAGGAAAAGTGGTGCTGACACTTCATTTTCGACAAGCACGTGCTCCCCACTTTGCATAATGAAAGTACCTTACGAGTGCGATGCACGCAGCTATGCCGACTATTATGCCCAACAGGCCGGGGGTGGCTTTCCGGTCTTTAGCGGTGCACGCATGCAACGAGGACATGGACTGGGGAACATACTCGGCAGCATTGTGAAAACGTTCCTGCCCTTGGTGACGCGTGGGGTGAAAGCAATGGGCAAACAAGCGGTACGCAGTGGACTGCAAGTGGCCGGTGATGTCTTGGGGGGTACGGCACCCCGACAAGCCTTGAAACGACGGGCCAAAGAAGCGGGAGGCGTCTTGGTGGCCAAAGCACAACGCACCGTAGGGAATAAAAGAGCTGCCCCACGGAGACCACGCACCAGTCGACGACCGATCCAGCGACGACGCACATCGAAGAAGACCCGGGATATCTTTTCTTAAAACATGGCCTTAATCCACGCCGAGTCCTGCCCCTCCACCAACAGTGAATTTGATTTGTGGACCGTGCCGCCCACACAAACCAGTGTCGAACAAGGATTATGGGTGGAGCATCTCCCGCTCTCCAGCATCAACGAAACCGGACCCATCGAGTTCACCATCAGTAATGCGGATACGGCCTATGTGGATTTAGCCCATACCTACTTGTATGTGAAAGCCAAGGTGGTCAATGGAGCTGGCACCAGACTCGCTGACCAAGCAACGGTGGGCCCGACGAATCTCTGGCTGCACTCGATGTTTCAGCAGGTGGATATTTTTCTCAGCGACAAACTCATCAGTGACTCCACCAACACGTACCCCTATCGAGCCTACATCGAGACACTGTTGTCGTATGGCCGAGAGGCTAAAAAATCTCAGCTGACAACCGCTTTATTCTACAAGGACACGGCCGAGCACATGGACACGGCGGACAATGGGGGATATAACAAACGGAAGGCTTTCACTGCGAACAGTGCCTCGGTGGATATGATGGGTCGACTGCATGCAGACATGTTCATGCAAGACCGGTACCTCTTGAACAAGATCCCCATCAAAATCCGACTGATACGGGCGCCTCCGACCTTCGCCTTGATGGCCACTAACGTAGAGGGGCATGCAGCGGACTATAAGATTGTCATCCAAGACGCAGTCCTGTATGTCCGAAAAGTGAAACCGAATCCAGCCGTTCAATTGGGGCACATGAAAGCCTTGGAAACAAAACCAGCCCAGTACCCTATCCGACGTGTACAAACCAAAGTGTTCTCTGTGCCTGCTGGAAATATGGGCGCCAACAAAGAAAACCTGTTCCTGGGGGAACTACCCAAGCGATTGATCCTGGCCTGTGTGGAAAATACCAGTTTCAGCGGAGCCTACCCAGAGAATCCGTTTGACTTTAAACATTTCGGCATCAATTTTGTGGCCCTGCATGTGGATGGACAACAGGTGCCAGCCACGGCCTTAACCCCGAACTTTGGGCGGAGGAATTTCATTCGAGCCTATCAGAGCCTGTTTACAGCCACCGGTCAAATCAACCAGGACGAAGGGAATATGATCAGTCGGGAGGACTACGCGAACGGATACACGTTGTTCTGTTTCGATCTGACCCCCACCTTAGAGAACGACCATCAGCTGGCCCTGGCCAAGCAAGGCAACTTACGGTTGGAAATCCACTTTGCACGAGCCCTGGCGACCACCGTCAATGTGATCTGCTACGCCGAGTTTGACAACATCATTCAAGTGGACAAGGCGCGCAACGTCCTGTGTGACTTCTCCACCTAACATGGATACAGACCAGATAACCACCGTGCTGGAGAATGACCCAGAGACACGTAGGGTCTTTCAAGGGGTGTTCGCCCGAGATGTGTTTCCATTAGACCGTATGTATCCGGCTGCTTACGTTCTCAACACGGACCCGATGGATCGCCCGGTGAACACTGGGTGGCCGTGTACTTGACAGAAGAGCAGGGCGAATACTTTGACCCGTACGGCCTGCCACCCCTCCATCCCGATTTAACAGACTTCATGGATCAAGGCACAGAGACGTGGTGTTGGAACAGTCAAACGTTGCAAAGCCTGACCAGTGGCGTGTGCGGACAATATTGCTTGTTTTACCTGTACCATCGATGCCGGGGAAGACCCTTATCCACTATCGTACAGATGTTTGACGAGTACCCCCAGGCCGAGGACCGCGATGTACTCGTCTATGACTGGGCCGCCCATCATTTCAATGTACAAGCCCCGTTCTGGGCTTGAATTATTTCAATGTACATACAGTTAATGACAAGCCCCTTGTTCTGGGCTTCAGTTAATGACAAGCCCCTTGTTCTGGGCTTCAGTTAATGACAAGCCCCTTGTTCTGGGCTTGAGTTTTCACGTGGTTGTTCTCACGTTGTTGTTGTTCAATGAATAAAAAAATGAGATCTCACCAAAAACCCTGTCTTGTGTGTTTTATTCCTGATGCATTAATGCCCAATGCGGAGATTCAGTCAAACTGAAATCAGTGGTGTAGGATGGGACCAAAATGTAACCCATCAAGTTTAGAATGCAAGAGCACTATAGTAAAAAATAGAGAGCCAATGAAATCAGCCTACAGACCAAGTACGTGTTTTTGGTCTAGGTTTGGAGCGGGCATTTCATTGAGGTACGTGTATACGGTGAGTGAAAAGACTCGTCCAACACGTATAGATTATGTTGATGACTATAAGTTCTAGGTAACCCATCAAGGTTAGAATGCAAGAGCACTATAGTAAAAATAGAGAGCCAATGAAATCAGCCTACAGACCAAGTACGTGTTTTTGGTCTAGGTTTGGAGCGGGCATTTCATTGAGGTACGTGTATACGGTGAGTGAAGAGACTCGTCCAACACGTATAGATTATGACTATAAGTTCTATTAGCCAATCAGTGGCCTAGAATGGAGCCAAAGGTAACCCATCCATGTCCAGAAAAACATTACCCGGGTGTACAAGAACCCAGATGTAGGCGCGGACGTCAGCGAAAGCACACCGTGAATACCCCAATTCGATTGGCTGATTGTTCGACCGCTGATTGGTTCTTTTCTCGACCGCTGATTGGCTCTTTTTCTCGACCGCTGATTGGCTCTTTTTCTCGACCGCTGATTGGTCCAAATGGAACTGCCCATCTTTCCCAGGTTCATCTAGAATCCCCTTTTTTTGTGCTCAAGCTCTGACTATAGCGATACCGCAACATTGTCTCATTGGACATTGGACCGTCTGACCTGGAGGTGACCCTTTGACCTTTTGACCCGCGTCCGCGCGCGCGCGCGCTGTATATAGAGCGATTCTATATTTTTCATTGTTAACCCTATCTGGCCTGGGCTTTGCCAGGTAGAGTTAAAATAAAAAAATATCCCTGGGAAATTTAATTTGACACGGCAATTAATTTTTTAGACGCACCCCGAGTGCATCAATTAATAGTCTGGACTCATACGAAGATAAAAAATAAAACATTATCATGGTTAACTTCGAATATCAAGTGCTCATCATTATCCAAACCAGGCCTACCGCCGCTGTAAAAATAGTCAAATAAGGAGCAAATAAAAGGATAACTCTTACCTCCCAAACGTAATAAGGGGGCAAAACTCTGCAGTGACAAACTGCATTTTGAACGACCGAAAAACATGAGAGGAGTTTGACTCGAATAATGAACAGGGACGCAACTCTGTTTTTGACCTCAATATTCAAGCGGGCCGGCCTAGAATATGCTCTCGCACCGTAAATCCAGGCCCTGTTTTGTTCATTTTTCTACAGTTCTCATGAACGAAACGATCTGGAATTTTCAGGACACACGTATCGAGTGATAACTGAACGACTTCTTATATTTTTAACGAAGAAAATCATTTTAACGTTGGCTAGTATTATTAAATACGAAACCTCTAGAGCTGTCATTTTACACAGCGCGTGACTTTGGAAAAATTGCATCGTTTGTGTTTTCTGACCGTCAACCCAGGCTCTCTGTTTTCTTCATTTTTCTACAGTTCTTACGAACGAAACGGACTGGAATTTTCAGGGCACGCGTATCGAGTAATCAGGGCTAGACTGGCGCTATTTTTAATGCAGAAAATGAATTATTTTTTAATGGGTCGGGTTTTCTGTATTTTCGTACCGGCTCCAAAACGCACTAAAAAATTAAAATTCATGACGTAGACAAGAGCTAGACGGTTGAAATTTTTAATACGAGCCCCTGATTTATGTGAGAAGAATTAGAACTAAAAATTCTACGGGGGACTAACAGTTATTGTACACTAAGAACCGTTTATAAATTCAAAAGAAACACAACCCAGAGTTTATAGAATTTTTTCTATCTCCCCATTTCGATTGCTATCGCACACGTCCGCGCGATGTGCATAAATACTCGCCCCTTTGGAATAGCTTTACCATAAAATTTTTGACAATAATACATAGAGACAGAGAGAGAATGAAAAGCTACGAAACAAAGAGGATAATGAGGAGAAAGGCGAACAAGTTGAGGAGAAAGGCGACATCAACATTGCCCGAGCCATCCCGGGGTGCTACTGTGTTTGAAAATGTGCGGGGAGAGGAGATACCGGTATTAACAGCACCCTCCCCCCCTCTTCACGCCGATCGAATTTATTTCGATGGCCTGCCGTACCCTGTTCCGGCGACAGCGGCCGGGAAAGCTGAGATACCTACCCGTCCAGATGAGATACCTACCCCGTCCCCCCTGGGAGACAACGACATGGGCGTGATGTGGGCTCACAACCCACACCAATACTTCTCCGTCAGTAAGATGGGGAAGTAGGCTACTCCCCAGAGATGACTACGGGGCAGTAGACAGGAAAAACTGCCCTGGTGAATAAAAACACCATATCAAATAATAAATGCTCTTTTCAGAGCACGTGAATAAAAACACGTAAAAATAATAAATGCTCTTTTCAGAGCACGTGAATAAAAACACGTAAAAATAATAAATTCCTTCCGAGAGAGGATGCTTTTCTAACTTGGGCACATACCAATTAAAAGCAGAGAAATGTCCCACATTTTCCCCTTTCTTAGCAAACTGCATTCACCCAAAAAAATACAACCCCTGTCCACTATCAACCGTTCTTGTGAGAACGAATCTCTTTATATATATACACAGGATTTATTTTCTTTTTTCTCTACCCCCCTCATTAATTTAATATTACATAGTCCCAGGGATAAGGGACTTTAAAAAAATTGTTTTAAAACCCCGGTATAAGGGGGTAGGAAAATTTATTTTGATAAGCGTGGGGGTTATGTCCATTAATTTAATATTACAGTCCGAGGGTATAATGGACTTTATAAAATTTTTTAAACCCCGGTATGCGGGAAAAAATTTATTTTCATAAGCGTGGGGAATTTATTTTCAACGAACACAGGGCTGTGATTCTGGTGTTAAATTTTTTGCGCATAGTTAGAAGTTCCCTTTCGGAAAACATGGGTGGTTTTTAAAAAAACCGTTGGAATGTGTAGTAAATATAGCCATTTACTTCTTTGACAGGGTCAATAGTCTAGTAGCACAGACAGGACAGGTTAAATTTAGTAATTCACACTGTACGGGGTTGTTGTTGTACGGTGTAGAGGTGGGTATTCCGGCTCTGGGGATCACTCACTCACACCGGCAACGCACCTGCTACCAACAAATATGCAAATGAAGGCTGGGGATAGGGAAAGTGACAGGCTGGGGATCTTGAAACACATATGCAAATGAGGGCTGGGCATCGGGAACGCACCTGCTACCAACAAATATGCAAATGAAGGCTGGGGATAGGGAAAGTGAAATATTGGCTACCATCTTGAAACCGACCACCCCTAACATACACAAACAAGCCGACATCTTGAATCCGACCACCCTTAACCTACACAAACAAGCCACCATTTTGAAACACACACACACACACACAGCCGACTATAAATAACGTGTATGTTCACATTTTATTAACAACTACACATCATGAGTTTTTTTCTACGCATCATGAGTTTACGACGAGCCTTGCTCACCCATCATCCTAGAGATAACGAGGCCGACACCCGTGATGGAGAACAAGACAGCGGATGGTTAACTACTAGACCTGCAACAATAACCACCTCCACTGCAAACACTGAAAGTATAACCACTTCGGCTGAGATATCACGCCTCAACGAACAAATTATCGACATGAGGGGAGCGATGTTGGAAATGGAGACGACAATCACGGTACTGGAAGATGAGATATCATGCCTCAACGAACAAATTATCGACATGATGAAAGCGAAGTTGGAAATGGAGACGACATTGACGGTACTGGAAGAAGAGATTGCCAGACAAAAAGAAAACTACGACATAGTGAATTGCCGATGCATTGACGCCGGAGAGGTGCTGTGAAGCAAAATATATACCGTGCCTCTCGTGTGACACTATCCAAAGGCCCTTTTCAGGGCCAACCCATCTTTCCGAAAGAGAAAAACTTCTTTTCATATGCACACCAAACTAACACGAGCTCCCAGCATCTTTTTCCCCCAAAAAATTTTTTTCAAAACAATAACAAAGAAAATCTGAAGTGACAAACCCGTCCTTCGGATGGAAAAGTGGTTTTAAATTTTATTTTCAGGTAGAGGGTCGAGTGAGGTATCATATTGAAGCTGACGTGAAATGCTTCACATTGATACCTCACTCGACCCGATTGGACCACTAGGGGCGGCTCTAACGCCAAACATCAATATCAACATCAATCAACATCAATCTTCAAAATACCTTTAGAGGTGCCCCTAGTGGACCAATCGGGTCGAGTCCGGTATCATTGTGAAGCATTTGACGTCAGCTTCAATTGGATACCTCACTCGATGCACTACCGCCAAAATAAAAAAAAACAAAAAAAAACAAACTTCGTACACCAGATGTTGATATCGATGTGCAAAATAACCTTTTTGGCGTTAGAGGCGTCCCTAGTGGTGCAATGGGGTCGAGTGAGGTATCAAATTGAAGGTGACGTGAAGGAGCATCTGATAGACTGGGTGTGGGCTTGAATTAGGGTAATTCTGCGCATGCGCGAAGATAATATGAAAAATATCAATCTTCAAAAATAGCCTGTTTGAGGTTAGAGGCGTCCCTAATGGTGCAATCGGGTCGAATGAGGTATCAAATTGAAGGTAACGTGAAGGCGCATCCGATAGACTGGTGTGGGTTGAACTATCAGCATTCTGCGCATGCGTAATCTTCAAAATACCTTTTTTGGGTTAGAGGCGCCCCTAGTGGTCCAATGGGGTCGAGTGAGGTATCAATCTGTATGGTAGCCCAGTGTCGTTGATAAATGGCCCTGACACGTCCATCTTCAGGCAAGACTTCAACCGGAGGTGCTGCTGGGTCGAAGGGAAAATCTTCTCCACGTCTCATGCTTACTGGAAAAAAGTAAATGGATGGCTGTGCTGGCTGCGTGGCCTACTGGCTGGCTGGCTGGCTGGGAGACAGGTCAGGTAAGTCAGATTGAATACACCCTGGCCCTAAAAATGAACTCCTTTTATAACCCATTGACCTCATTTGCATATTTTCAGCGGACAACAGACCGCCATCTTGAACACGACCACCCCGCCCATACTAAAACAAGCCGCCATCTTGAATCCAACGAGTGACATGCTGGGGATCTTGAAAAGAACATATGCAAATGAGGGCTGGGGAAAAACCCATTACACACACAAACAAACCGCCATCTTGAATCCAAACCACCCTCCCATACTAAAACAAGCCGCCATCTTGAATCCAAACCCCCCTCCCATACTAAAACAAGCCGCCATCTTGAATCCAAACCACCCTCCCATACTAAAACAAGCCGCCATCTTGAATCCAAACCACCCTCCCATACTAAAACAAGCCGCCATCTTGAATCCAAACCACCCTCCCATACTAAAACAAGCCGCCATCTTGAATCCAAACCACCCTCCCATACTAAAACAAGCCGCCATCTTGAATCCAAACCACCCTCCCATACTAAAACAAGCCGCCATCTTGAATCCAAACAACCCTCCCATACTAAAACAAGCCGCCATCTTGAATCCAAACCACCCTCCCATACTAAAACAAGCCGCCATCTTGAATCCAAACCACCCTCCCATACTAAAACAAGCCGCCATCTTGAATATACCCAATGACCTCATTTGCATATAACTCATTTGCATAAACTCACGCATGCGCACACACATAGCCACGCCCCCAAAATAAATCCTGCGCATGCGCAATTGAGGGGTTTCTGTTACGGATGCGGGCTACCTACTACTGTTATCCCAATAACAAGTTTAGTGTTCAGTGACTTTGAAGAGCTTGGCTTTGGCCAATTTTCAATGAGTAAAATCACAAATTATCACTTCATTAATGCTCATTTGTTTTTTGTTCATGTGAAGATCCCCAGAATTTGCTTGAAACTTGAGAGATGAAATGGCACATACATGTATCATTGCATTTTGACAGCATAGTTATACTACTGTTAACTATGTTTAGACTGAAAAACAGGAAAGATTTTTGAAGTGGAACATTCCTGCTATGTGGCACATCTCACCTGGGACATTTTCGTATATAATTTAAGTAAAATGTTTCTGATGCATTTTGACAGAATATTTAGACTTTGAAGATAATATGGAATGACTCCTCAAATGGAACTGAATTGTCCATGTCATCTGTGTCTCTGTCTGTCTGTTCATCTTTCTGGTCATACCACATATGCAGATACTGATGGATCAGAAGCCTTATTAAAATGACTTCACCTGTTTTATTAAGGTTAAATGTAACATTATCAGTAATTTTTAAAGAAGTTAAGACAGGCTCTCCAAATTCATAATACATGTGCAATTGGTGACCGACTAGAAGCCTATCCCAGTTGACTAAACCTATTTTTTCAAGGTTATACTTTATATGGATAACATGAAATATAGCTTGGCTTTCTATATTAATACCACATATGCAACTGATGATGGATCCGGAGTGCATGAATGTCTGACTTTAAAAACTGTATGTTAAGTCACATACTTTTAACTATCAACAAACAGTTAAAATCTAACATTCTTATCATCAACATTGTGGTTGTTCGCGTGTGTTGCAACAGCCTCATGCTTAAACAGTAAATTGACCGCACTGCGGTGGTCTAATGGTTAGAGCGTCGGCCTCGTAAGCGGTAGGTACTGGGTTCGATCCCAGGCCGGGTCATACCTAAGACTTGAAAAATGGAACTTGTTGCTCCCTCGCTTACGCTCAGCATTAAGAGGATAGAACAAGGACTGGTTCGCTCGATGTCAGTATAATGTGACTGAGTGGGGTGTCATGTCTGCCTACGGCATGATATTTCAGTGGGACAGCACTATAAAATGGCAGCATTAGATCTGCTCTGTCACAAGTAGGTGCCCCTGTCCCTCCCCCTCCCCTCCCTTCCCTTCCCCGTCGTGATATAGCTGAAAAAATGTTGAAAGCGACGTTAAACCCTATTCACTCACTCACTCACTCAACAGTAAATTAAACCATTACATATCGGCTGAACTGGTGAAACATCCACCATTCCCAAGCTCTGACATACCACGTCACTCTCAGAATATGGGTACCATGACACAGTGATAGATCACACAGCCAGTGAAGGTTCCCGATTTATGTTGAATGCCGTTGTTGCCTAAGTACAATTAGCAGCATTGCTTCAATGCATTTTGCTGTGAAGAACAGGACTTTCATAATGTGATGTTTAGCAAGTTGTAATATCACTTGTCTTTATTGCACCATGTAAGCAACCTGTCTGTGTCTTGTGCACTGTCCTCAGTGTTTTATAGGGTGGAAGGAGGGTGTCTGGTTCCATGCTGCTTCAAAGATCAAAGATTTCTTCTTTGAAGTAGCAGGAACACGACTGGGCTGGGTGGTGCTTAGTTGGTTCATCGTGATATAGCTGAAATATGGTTGAAAGCGACGTTAAATTCTATCCACTCACTATTAGCAGCATTTTACAACAACAGTTTGCTGACTTCCAGTTGTCTGCCAGTTTTATTTGCCGGCATTGTTTCAGATAGAATACAACAGCTTATTTCATACAATCAGGAATGAAAAAAAAGGTTGAAATCTTAATGTTCCAATTTTCGTAGAGATATAAAAGGGGCAATTTGAAATTTTATTTTTATTCTGATATTCAATTTTTCAATGTTGGCGGGTCTGTGAAACACACAATTAAGTTTTGTACTGCCTTACACTGGGTTTCGCCCATTAGTAAAGAAATCCTTTCTCAGAGGCGCTACTACCAGGGATGATTCCCGATTGCTCATCCTCCATGGGTATATGCCCCACCCTCTGTCCCATTCTCAAAAAAATTGCCACACCTAATAGAGGGTGTGCCCATTTTAGGGAGATCTAAACCCTGTGAGTACCAATTTATGTGTTACACATGTATTCGGGGAAATGCTCTTCTCCCGTGTTTCACACGAGCTTTCATTTTAATCTGTAATCTGTAATCAGTGAGCTTCTCAACAATTCAAAACATGTGTTGAACAGGCTAGACAGTAACATTATAATAAATAACACTATAATATGGGCTGATGGACAATGGCATATGTGTTATGCCTCTTAAACAACCAGATATGTATCATTTCTGGGCGGTTTTGAACTGTAGCTTTTGAACTTTGGAGGTGGAGCTTGGGGAAACTGGAGCTTGAAAATTTGGAGGGGGAGCTTGGGGGAACTGGAGCTTGAAACTGCGGAGCTGGAACTTGGAACTTGGGAACTTGGAACTAGGGAACTTGGGAAACTTGAAACTTGAACTATGGTGACCCCCTCTCTTGTGTGAGGGCAATATCTGTTTTGCTGATCTTGCCAAAACATGTTTATCAAATAGAAACTACCGTCCACTGCACATAGTGTGAATTAGCATCCGGGTACTTCCAGGAGACATTATCTTTGTCCTGGTAGGCTCCAAGGTCCTGGTTATAAGCATTCACCATCATCTCAGCGTCCTCTCGCACGTTTCCTATTTTAGCTGCGCTGATCGAACTGCGGCAGCGACGTGTATTAACCGTTTAGAGCACGAGGCATCATCTGGGAATACAGACGAACTCATCGATAGACAATATCGATTTAATGAACTTTTAGACGGGCCTCAGACCGAGGTATTTATAAATATGCAGAAGTAGCATAGCACTAGCTGATAATTCATTATACAAAATCATGTAAATACAGTGCTGATGCCGCGGGGGAAGGGGAAGTCATGATGATAGAGAAAAACATTTAGGAAAATTTAAAAAAAAATCTATTCGATTTTTTTTATTTTGTTTTTATTATTAATAATTTTTATAATTTATTGAAAATATACGTAGACATCTACCGCCCAATATCCCACATGCCAAGGCAACTGTGATCCATCTGACCGAACCCAGTCAACTAAATTTGCCTGGGCCTGTCTGCCCCGGTATTTGAGTACAGGGTGCGGTATCGCTTGTTCCCGGAGTTGTTTTACATCTTCATTTTGATAGCTGATCTAGATGTCGACAGCCGAACCGCTTGAAGCCGACAAATTTCAACCATTGTTTCTTTTCAGTGCGCTCGATGTTTATTTCTCGCACACCGATTTCAATAGTCATTTTTTTTTAGAGGTGTCACTAGGAAATTTAGACTGTCGAGTTGACTGTTCCCTAATTCTGATTGGCTAAATCTCTGTACTGGCGATATCTTAGGCATTGACACTGTCCGAGTACATATACATAGCTTAGCGACATGTGAACAGACACGAGTTTCACGATTTTCAACCAACAGGTCCGGGAAGTGGTGTATTCCTGCAAAAATCGCTGATTTTGAGGGGAAGCACTTTCTCTTTCTCTCTCAACCACCTCATAGGGGCATAATAATACCCCAGCCACCAGTCAGATTTTTGGACAGGATTCCTGCGCACGCAGCACACCGCCGGAAGTGACTTCAAATACATCAAAATCGATGTTTGTCGAACATTTCGATTACTTTTCAATTCTGCATAATACCTCTGTCTACTTAGCGTTAAAAAGAATGATCTGGAGATTATCTTCGTTTATATGGGCAGAGCATATGAAAAGTAGTTCGCTTATGTTCAAAACTGAAGGAGTTGTTCAGCCGGATTCAAACTGAACCGTGTGGGCGTGGGGTTTCCCCTATACGTCATAGCAACGTTGTAAATGTCATCTTCCGCTATTGCGGGCAGGGATAATGTGGAGTGAGCCTGTGAATCGAAGCATGCGCTATGGGGAGGCTGACCTAAAGATCGACCATAACCAGGGTGGGTGGCTTAGATGTGGACCAATTGTTTACGGTCTATCTTTGTATGTTCACAGAGACGCTTGGCGCTCAGCATTAAGAGGATAGATCAAGGACTGGTTGGCCCGGTGTCAGGACAATGTGACAGGGTCGTCGTGATATTTTCTGAAAAATTGTTGAAAGCGACGTAAAAATCCGACTCACTCACTGTTCATGGAAAGAAATAGAAGGAATTCTCACCTGAAAATCAGGGATTTTGCGCCAATAACTACATCACTTGATGGTTCTATTACGCAAGAATCATGAGGCTTGCAATTTTTCTGAGTGTTCTTCCATGTTGGTACGTCATTTGTTTTTGGTAATTCAACCGCCCCTCATTAGGGGAATCCTTACTAAAACGTACGACATCTATTTTATGAATTGAAGAAGCTTAGAGGATCGATGAGATCAACAGAAGTGTATTTGGTCGAAACAAAAATAAACGCTACATAACGTATCTTCTTGCTTTGGATAATCTCCATCGCTGACGCCGTGAAGGTTATTCATCCACCTTCAATGAATCTCACTCACCAGGTGGCACTGTTTTTCTTAATTTGTCTCTGCTTCGGCTTAGCCCAGGGTTGGGCGTCGTGTGTACAAGATCTTCATGATGTTCGTATGAACCGTCACAAATAAAGCCAGACAGCGATACAGTACTCTAGAAAATGACTCGGAAATTCATATCGATATAAGAATACTGATCATGCAGTGATACTGATTTGACAACAGGCGCATCCTGGTGTTTTTTTAGGTACCAGTGGAACCTAATAGATTTTGTTTACTGTCCACAGAATATACCTAGGACGATTGTATCTCTCCCGATTTCAGTAGGTGTTTGCTATAATTTAAGTATAGTATCACATTATTGATATATATATATGTTTATTCTGCAACTGCTTGGAGTTTGATGCAAATATTATATTATGAAAGTGGCTTTATGGACGCGGAATTTTTTTACTGGCGACGACTGACTACCATACAAGTAGTAGGGAGCAAGCATATTGGGCTTTATTTTGCCGGGGGAGGTAACTCTTGCATCCGACAGGGGGCGCCATCAGCTCAAGAGACCAAAAACTACCTCCAAAACAGAAGAGTTCCAATGGGGAGGTGACTCTTGATGCACTTTCGTGATTTTTGGCAAATTCCGGGTTATCTTCCCTGATTCGAACATCTGCATATTAAATCTACACGGGAAAATGCCTGTATACTGGCTATGGGGTATAGGTCCATACTGGGAAATTTTTCGTGGGTTTTACTATGGGTTGTTTGGTTTTGTTTTTCACATCTCGCCACGAAAAACACGATGGGCAGGGTCCCGAAGCGAATGGTTGAACTTTTTTGAAAAAGTCACTGTGCGCATACGTAGTGGGTAAATAGCGCTGGGAGGACGTCTTGGGGTCTAGGTGAGCCCCTATTGGACCGATTGGGTTGAGTGAGGTAACAATGTGAAGCATACGTGAGGGAGCATCCGACGGGCTGGGTGTGACGTGGAACCGACGTCATTCTGCGCATGCGCGGTAGACAAAGTGAGAAGTATAGAAAAACCCGATAGACTCATATTTTGCCGGGGGAGGTAACTCTTGCATCCGACAGGGGGCGCTGTTTCCATGTTATAGTATAGGGAGCGGCCATGCACGGCCTTTCACCTCTGAGGCCGTCAAGGCGGCTATAGTTCCGGCACTTCTGGTCACATGACCTTTCACATCGAATCCCTCCGCGGTGATGCGGTCATGTCTGGCGGTGATGTGGTCGCGGAAAAAAGCTTCCGCGGAGAGAAAGTAGTCCCCAGAATTCAAATACGCTGCATGGTCCGATTGGGTCTTATGAGGTATCAATGTGAAGCATTCGTGAAGGGGCATCTGACGGGCTGGGTGCGGGGTTGAAATAACGTCATTCTGCGCATGCGAGGTGGACCAAAGGTATGGAAATAGACGTTTTGGGATCTAGGGGAGCCACCAATGGTCCAATTGGGTCATATGAGGTATCAATCTGAAGCCTATGTGAGGGGGCATCCGTCGGGTGGGGGGGGGGGGGGGGGGGTTGGAATATCGGCATTCTGTGCATGCGAGGTAGACCAAGGGTATGGAAATAGACGTTTTGGGATCTAGGGGAGCCACTATTGGTCCGATGGGGTCGAGTGAGGTATCAATGTGAAACCTATGTCAGGGGGCATCCGATGGGCTGGGTGTGGGGTTGAAATATGGGCATTCTGCGCATGCGCAGTAGACCAAGTGTATGGAAATAGACGTTTTCGGGTTTTTGTGGGCCACTAGTGTTCCTATGGAGTCGTATGAGGTATCAATGTGAAGCCTAGACTAGTGGGGCGGCCGTTGTCAACATTCTGCGCATGCGCAGACAGGGAATTGTGGGAATAGGGTATGGAAATAGACGTTTTGAGGTCTGGGTGGGCCACTAATGATCTGATCGAGTCGTATGAGGTATCAATGGGAAGTATTCGTAAAGGAGCATCCGCCTGGACCAGTGTGTCGTTCGTGTTCAACATTCTGCGCATGCGCGAACAGGGAATTGTGGGAAAGGGTATGGAAATAGACGTTTTGGGATCGAAGGGTGTCCCTAGTGGGCCGATGGTGTCGAGTGGGGTATCCATGTGAAGCCTACGTGAGGGGGCATCCGCCTGGACTAGTATGGCGACCGTTGTCGACATTCTGCGCATGCGCAGACAGGGAATTGTGGGAAAAGTGCATTGGAAGGAACGTTTTGGGGTCTAGGTGGGCCACTAATGGTCTGATTGAGTCGAATGAGGTATCAATGTGATGCATACGTGAGGCGCATCCGCCTGGGTCGATGGGTGTTAGAAATGTCGTCATTCTGCGTATGCGCAGGCAGGCCGTAGTATGGAAATAGACATTTTGAGGTCGATATGGACCACTATTGGTCCGAATGAGTCTCGGTAAGTGTTATTTTATAGCTCTCGGGGTGTAGATCACGACTTGAAGGGGTGTCCACGTCACCTGTGACGTCACTGGTGACGTCATCCGTGAGAGTAGTAGCGAAAGCGGGAGTTTCGGAGGTGCGATGGAGTGCATTTGGAGTAGATAACGTCCTAATGAGTGAGTGAGTGAGTGAGTGAGTGAGTGAAGCGTGCACAACGCCGGTGAGGCGTCCCCAACGCCCGTCTTAACGCATGGACGCATTAACGACGATGAGTGAGTGAGTGAGTGAGTAGGATTCGACTGGACTAATGGTTCCTCCGTTTTCAGCATTTTGCGCATGCGCAGTCTGGCCGTAGTATAGAAAGCAGGCATTTTGGGATCTGTGAGTGGGTGAGCGAGGGAGTGAGTGAGTAAATGAGGGAGTGAGTGAGTGAGTGAGTGAGTGAGTGGTCATATAAGGTCGTTTGTACACCATTAGCCTCAGGCTGTATCCATCCTTTGACCGGGTACCATGTCGAGTACATGTCGACAAAAAGACACTCTCTCGTCGCGATAATATGCTCAGACATATGCGTCTAACGCATAGACACGAGACACCACCAAATCCCGCTATAGGCCCACCAAGTGGCGTAGAACATCCCTATACGGTGACGGTGAGCGGCCCCACGGGGTGTGGAAAGACGTCCTGGGTGATGAAGTTCTTAGAGGCAGGTGTGGCAACCCCAGCTCCGACACGTGTTGTTTGGTGTTATAGCCAATGGCAGCCCGCCTACGAAACTACAAGGTTACAGAATGTGAGGTTTGTCCCAGGAATTCCTCACGACATAGACGAACCCTATTACTTCGATTCCGAGCAGACCAACGTGGTAGTGCTCGATGATCTGATGAGTGTAGCCAAGGACAATTCGAAAATCGCCGACCTATTCACCAAAGGGTCCCATCATCGCAATCTGTCCGTCATCTATTTGACTCAGAATCTCTTTCCTCAAGGGAAGGCGTCCAGAGGTATTGCCTTGAACTGCCAATACTTTGTGTTGTTCTCCAATCCCATCGACAGAGCACAAATCCGTGTGTTTGGTAGTCGAATTTATCCGCAGAACATCGACCATTTCATGCAGGCGTTTCAAGGAGCGACAAGTCGTCCGTACGGCTACCTGTTCGTAGATTTAAAAGCCCATACCCCGGAAGATCGTCGGCTGACGACCCACCTGTTACCCGGTGAGGCATCACCACAGCCCCTACGCTATCCACCGAGTCCACATCTGGCAGAGCAGCAGCAGCAACCCGCTCCCGTACAGCGTGTCCCCTTCATACTATCAGTCCTGGAATATCACCCAACCGTGAAGGCCCAACCCGTACCCGTACAAAGGAATGAACATAATGTGAACTCGAGGCTATGGAAGGATTTGTTCAAAGAAAGTATGGACGCCGAGATGCCACAGAAAACAAGTTTCAACACAAAGGATATTCGGCTTTACGTCAGCAGTATGTCGACCTCGTGACCCATATGAAATTGTTGGACAAGGACCCAGTCCATATGGAAATCGAACGGACAGCGTCGATGTTGAAAACCTCGGGCATAAACTGGAAAGCGGCGTATATCACCGCAATAGCACAAAAGAAACATTTGTTCGAACGCATCATTAAGACCAAAAGCGTCTCACTATAAATAGATCACACGGCACCAGTCCCCTCATTTCACCATGAGCACTGCAGAGTCCAACTTGTTTGAACCCGACAACGAGGATATTCTAGCCGAAGCGTTACGTCAAGCCAATGTCGATACTATTATTGATACAGCGCAAGGTAAATCCACCGTTCAGCACCAACGCATGCGTTGTCATCTTATCACCCTCATAGATGTCATCCAATGGGGGACACGGGTATGTCTTCTGCTGCATAAGAAACAGATAATATCCAATGAGGATACCAACACAACTACCCGTGCCCAGAATCTACTGACCCTGCATGAGGCATTTCAAACCTTTATGGAGACCCAGCTGGAGACGGGAAATTATCTTCTTCAACCTCCAACATCAACGTCCAATGATGATGGACATGGCATAACGCGTTGAGACAGGTATGGAGACGGGCGTTAAGGCGTTGAGACGGATGTTATGGCGTTGAGATGGGCGTTAAAGCGTAACAACGGGCGTTGATGGGCGTCACTGCATTTCGATGTATTGGTGTCATGTAAAATTACAGATTCTGAGCTAATTCACCAGGGCGTTGAAGCGTTAAGCTAAGCGTTGACGGGCGTCTATAAAAGCAAGTGTATTGCTAAAACACGGTCAGTCGACGTTCAACCGTGTTAGATGTACATTCTCACAACCTGTGCCAGACCCGATCAAATGGAGAAGCCAACCAATTCCAAGGCAGACGAGCAATCGTTGAAGATGGACGAACAGGTGCCGGTTCCCGCTCGACTTCCCAAAAGAGTTACCAAAAGATACCCATCCATAACTATGGAAATGATAGATGATTTCTTCAGTGTGGGTTACAGTTCAACCAGGGGAGAGCCCGGGGATCTCCGCTACCATCGCCAGCGATGCCTGACCTGCCTTGAAGGTGTACCCTTGGCCGGGTGTGATCTTTGCACGAGGAGAGAGGAGATTTTCCAGTGGGCGAAGTGAGAGCTTGCCACCAAAGGCCGTTTTTCCTTGTATGGAAAAATATGGCCGCGATTATCTCGAAAGAGATACTTGTAACAGATGTACAGACGGATGAATGAATGAGTAAGAATCATATTAGGTCACAACGAGCAAAGATGGAACTTTCTGAAACGGCGACTTCTGATTGGACAGCCGAGAATACATCTAACGGTCAAGAACGAATATGACAGGACCAAATGGGAAGGGAAGGGAAAAAGGGAAGGATAATTATCATGTGGTCAGACCCGGACGCTCTGCTGTGTTAACATTTTTGAGGGGGACCAATAATCCGAAACTATGGACTACTCCCTCAGAGGTGAAAGGCCGTGCATGGCCGCTCCCTATACTATAACATGGAAACAGCGCCCCCTGTTGGATGCAAGAGTTACCTCCCACGGCAAAATATGAGTCTATCGGGTTTTTCTATACTACTAAAGTGTATGAAAATAGACGTTTTGGGGTATAGGTGGACCACTAATGGTCCAATGGAGTCTATTGGGCCGATTGGGTTGAGTGAGTTATCAATGTGAAGCATACGTGAGGGAGCATCCGCCTGGACTAGTGTGTCGTCCGTTTTCAACATTCTGCGCATGGAATAAACGTTTTGGGGTCTAGTTGGGCCACTATTGGTCCTATGGAGTCGTATGAGGTATCAGTGTGAAGCATTCGTGAAGACGCATCCGACAGGGTGAGTGTGACGTGGAAATGACGTCATTCTCTAGTATGGAAATAGATGTTTTGGGGTCTAGGTGGGCCCCTAGTGGTCCGATGGAGTCGAGTGAGGTATCAGTGTGAAGCAGTCATGAAGGTGCATCCCCCTGGACTAGTGTGTCGTCCGTGTTGAACATTCTGCGCATGCGCAAACAGGGAATTGTGGGAAAAGGGTATGGAAGTAGACGTTTTGAGGTCTAGGTGGGCCACTATTGGTCCTATGGAGTCGTATGAGGTATCAATGTGAAGCTTTCGTGAAGGCGCATCTGACGGGGTGGGTGAGACGTGGAAAGCATTCTGCGCATGCCCAGTAGATAAAGTGTATGGAAATACACGTTTTGGGGTCTAGGTGGCCCACTATTGGTCCGATGGTGTCGTATGAAGTCTTATTTTGAAGCTCTCGTGGAGAAGCATCCGACTGGACTAATGTATCGTCGGGTTTCATCATTCTGCGCATTCGCAGTCTGGCCGTAGTAAAGAAAGCAGGCATCTTTGGGGTGCGTGGGGGTGTGCATGGGGTACTAAACCACTATGGGTCCGAATGTGTCGTGGGAGGTGTTATTTTGTAGCTCTCGGGGTGTAGACCACGACTTGAGGGATGTCCACGTCACCTGTGACTTCATCGGTGACGTCATCAGTGGGAGTAGTAGCGAAAGGGAGAGTTTCGGAGGTGCAATGGCGTGCGTTTGGAGTAGATATATTTTTCCATCCAGCTACCTGGTAGTGTTACCTGTGAGTGTGAGTGTATGCGCACGTGTGTGTGTGTGAGTGAATGAGTGAGTGAGTGAGTGAGTGAGTGAGTGTGAGGGTGAGTCAGTGAGTGAGGCGTGCCCAACGCCCGTTTTACCGCATTGACGCAGTAACGACGGTGAGTTAGTGAGGGAGTGAGTAAGGTAGTGAGTGAGGGAGTGAGTGAATGAGTGTGAGTGAGGCGTGCCCAGTGCCTGTCTTAACGCATGGACGCACTAACGACGGTGAGTGAGTGAGGGAGTGAATGAGGTAGTGAGTGAGGGAGTGAATGAGTGAGTGAGTGAGTGAGGCGTGCCCAACGCTCGTCTTACCGCATGGACGCAGTAACGACGGTGAGTTAGTGAAGGAGTGAGTGAGATAGTGAGTAAGGGAGTGAGTGAGTGAGTTTGAGTGAGTAAGTGAGGCGTGCCCAGCGCCCGTCTTAACGCATGGACGCACTAACGACGGTGAGGGAGTGACTCAGGTAGTGAGTGAGGGAGTGAGTGAGTGAGGTAGTGAGTGAGTGAGTGAGTGATTATAGGAACGCCCACCAACGCCAAGCCAAACGCTTCAACTCCCTGGTGAATTAGCCCAAAAGCTCTCATTTTTCTGGACACTAAATCATTGAAAATGCAGTGACGCCCATCAATGACCGTCGTTATGCCCTAGCATAACGCATTGACGCCATGATATACACAGATGAGAGAAAAACAACAACAACAAAGATGAGAGAACAACAACAACAACAAGTATTCATATAGTTTATTCTTCCCTATATCATAACATACCCATGCTGGGGAAACCGCGTTGGGTATGTTTACAATTCAAGAAGTCTCTTGTCCAATCAGAGGCCACCATTTGGTCCTGTCATATTCGTTCTTGCCCGTTATATGTATTCTCGCCTGCTCTTGTCCAATCAGAATCGCCGTTTCAGAAAGTTCCATCTTTGCTCGGTGTGACCTAGCATGAGTTTCCTATAAATCGTCTATGTGATACGCCGCTGGAAAGTCGAGTGACTCATGCGAATCCACAAATCGTAATGTATGTACAGAGAAAGACCACCATGATGTCTAATTTTGGTCAAATTGTTATAATAACCGACTGAACGGAGAAATCGTTTCTACTGTTGCGAATTGCGATGTGATATATAGGTCTGGTGATGTCAGCACAGCGTGAGAACGAAATGGAAGCAATGTCCTGGTGACGTCACCACAGCATGAGGACATTATGGAGTCCACGGGGATGTCCTGGCGACGTAACCACAGCATGAGGACATTATGGAATCCATGCCCTGTTGACGTCACCACAGCATGAAGACAATATGAAGTCCTTGTCCTGGGGACGTTACCACAGCATGAGGACAATATGGAGTCCCTGTCCTGGTGACGTCACCACAGCCTGAAGAGCATATGAAGTCCTTGTCCTGGTGACGTTACCACAGCATGAGAGCAATATGAAATCCTTGTCCTGGTGACGCCACTACGGCCTGAAGAGCATATGAAATTCTTGTCCTGGTGACGTCATCACAGCATGAAGACAATATGAAGTCCTTGTCCTGGGGACGTTACCACATTATGAGGACAATATGGAGTCCTTGTCCTGGTGACGTCACCACAGCCTGAAGAGCATATGAAGTCCTTGTCCTGTTGACGTTACCACAGCATGAGAACAATATGAAATCCTTGTCCTGGTGACGCCACCACAGCCTGAAGAGCATATGAAATTCTTGTCCTGGTGACGTCACCACAGCATGAAGACAATATGAAGTCCTTGTCCTGGTGACGTCACCGCAGCACGAGGACAAAATGGAGTCCATGTCCTGGTGACGTCACCACAGCATGAGGACATTATGGCGTCATGTCCTTCGATGGATTCTGAATATTCCAGAGTAGTGGCGAATGGGCTGGCTACTAACGTTTCAAATGAAACCCGGTGACCCTACCCTATCAAGCCTTTCGGGTCCGATATACTTGTCCCTCGGTATAGTGTTTAAGTTGGGACAAGGTATAGACCTCATTTTATGCAAGTTGGACCAGGGCTTACCAAATTCACACCATAAGTACACATGGTCAACCGTGTTTGACACCAGTGGCTTTACCCGATTTTAACAAGAGCTACCTACAAGGACCCTTCACATTGCTCTCTATACCCTCTCATTACGCATTACACCCATCTCTCTTAACCCTATGTATACCCTTCACATTTAAATTTGTTCGCTGCACACTGCACACTGCTTTGTGTCTATAGGCATTACGGCCCATTGAGAAACATCACATTGATCGATTGAAATTGTAGTTTAAGGGCCGCTTCCCATTCGGATTTCGCGATCCATCAACTCAATGTTTTATTTGAATTTCGCGGTACATTTCTTTGTTTTTTGAATATCTTTTCCAGCGCTAAATATATCAATAAATAAATGAATAAATAAATAATAAATAACAATGAGAGATTAGTGGGAGATATAAATAGAAGTAAATAAGAATCGCTCTGTACAAGTTCGTACGTCTCTTTCTGGTTTTTGGTTAAGTTATACTGGTAAATATGAGTTCACTGTAATCGTGTGGATGATTCCTGTCTTGGTGACCCTTTGTACGCACAAAGCCGTCCAGAAACAACTGGGAGAACCATGGGCGTCTTCAGGATTTTTCGAACCGACTTCCCTAACGACGCCCTTGGGAACAGGGTGGGTTCTTCCAGAAATCTGTGCCTGTAACAATTGCTTGGAGTGTGTATTGGGGCACAGGACGGCAGGTCTACGTCCTATATTGCGTGAAAGTCAAAGGATCATATTCTGTGTTAAGGCGTCAGTTCGGTGTCATCTATGGGGTAGCGTGTCGGTGTGGTTTAGGATTTGGTGTTCTGGTTGTTCAGTTCGGTGACATCTATGGGGTAGCGTGTCTGGCGTGGTATAGGGTCGAGTATTCTGATTCTGGACGTTCTTGTGGACCGACGATGATGATCTTCATCATGTTCATCTCCATTTCTGAAAGTATATGATGAAAAAGTGTGTAGTATTCATTTTTGTGGGTGACATTATTTGTGTGCGTGGTTGTTTTTTGGACGTGTGCTAATGATTTATGTCCTTGATTGTTGAATTGGTAGCGGCCTTTCGGTTTTAGAGACGAATGTGGTTACCGGCCCACACGGAACATGGTATCTCGGGTGCCCACATTGCCTATTTTATTGCGGAAGAGAGATTTTTGGCCAATATTGTCGCAGAGATGTTGATTGGTCTTGGCCTCCGATTTTTGGGACTAATGTGGCAACCGGCCCACACGGAACATGGTATCTCCGGTGCCCACATTGCCTATATTTTATTCCAAAAGAGAAATTTTGGCCAATGCTGACATTGTTAGTTAGTGATGCGCATGCACGGGGGTAGTGTTATATACTGGAATAATAGCCAGCAGTTTTGGTAAAATTTATTAAGGACTTGAATACCTGTTTTCTAATGGGGGGCTCAGGGTTTAATATCGCTGGTAATGTTAAGGGAGTGTTGAATTTTTTTAAAATTCTTTTCTAAGTGCCTCGCGTTGTGGGTAGTGTTTTGGGCATTCAAGTAGGACATGTTCTATTGTTTCTTCTACATTGTTGCATGCTGTGCAGAGTGGTGAGGTGTTTTCAGAAGCATGGACAGATGTGATTTAAGTCCGGTTTGCTTAGTCTTAATCTTGTGATGATGCGGTCATCACGCTTCTAACTGGAATGCTTGGACTTGTCTTTTCTCTCCAGCAAGAATCTTATGTAACCATCGTCCACGTTCTTCTTCGTTCCATTTCTTTTGCCACTTGCTATCTATTTTGCGTCTAATGATAGTGTTGAGTTCTTTACATCCTAATCCTATTGGCACATCGTGTGTAGTTTTGGCAAGACTGTCTTTGGCAGTTTTATCGGCTGCTTCGTTGCCTCTGATGTTGACATCACATTTCCCCAAATTCAGAAATGTAGGTCCCATCGGTGAGTTTGGCCTTTATTCTCCTTTTGTCTTTTGTAAACTCCCCAACGCCGGTATAACGGACGATGCTGATAGGCCGAGAGCCATGCGCACTAAAGCTTCGCGCCGTGATTTTAACCCCAGTGCAATCAGTGGGTACCGGTTGGCCTATGTCAAAATCTCACAGTAGGAGGTAATCAATCTGCTGCCATTAAAATGGATCTACGTTAACGACTGATTTATATTTCCAGGGACAGTGCGCTTTGAACGTGGTCGCTATATCAGTACGATTGGTGGTAAAGGAAGCACTACTTCACAAGCCCAGTCTGATAACAGTATCTGAAAATCTCTCGAAGAATCTGTGGATGGCACTGATATATGGTATCGTCTGGATGAATGTGTGGATGGAGCACTGGTATCTGGAATTCTCTGGATGAATCCGTGGTTGGAACACTGCTACCTGGAATTGTATGGAAGAACCTTCAGATAGCGCACTGATATCTGGTATTATCGGGAAGAATCTGTGGAAAAGAGCACTGTTATCAGGAATTGTCTGGAAGAATCTGTGAATAGAGCAGTGTTATCGGGAATTGTCTGGAAGAATCTGCGAATAGAGCACTGTTATCGAGAATTGTCTGGAAGAATCTGTGAATAGAGCACTGTTATCGAGAATTGTCTGGAAGAATCTGTGAACAGAGCACTGATATCGGGAATTGTCTGGAAGAATCTGTGAATAGAGCACTGTTATCAGGAATTGTCTGGAAGAACCTGTGAATAGAGCACTGTTATCGGAAATTGTCTGGAAGAATCTGTGAATAGAGCACTGTTATCAGGAATTATCTGGAAGAATCTGTGAATAGAGCACTGTTATCAGGAATTGTCTGGAAGAATCTGTGAATAGAGCACTGTTATCGGGAATTGTCTGGAAGAATCTGTAGTACCGAGCACTGTTATCGGGAATTGTCTGGAAGAATCTGTGGATAGAGCACTGTTATCGGGAATTGTCTGTATAATGGCTTTACCGAGGAAGTTCTTGTTGCTTCTATGGAAAAATTGGATACTTCAGAAAAGGAAATTTTGTGTGACAGTATTCGAACTGTTCATTCCAGTAGGTTTCGCTGCCATGATCGTTGGCGTTCGTAGTACGTCCAAGACATACCCAGCGTCCGGACAAACAGAGTCCTTTGATCTGACGGCTAAGTCTTCCCATACCTTCCTCAATGAGTATGGTCGTACGTGCTTCCTCTACGCGCCCAATAACACATTGACCAGGGAAATCATGGACCGTTTACTTTTACTGGAGCGCACCTATGGGAAAGGGTTCTCTTGTCAAGGTAGGTCACTCTATTTCCCGTCTCCATTTTTCTTATCCAAGAACATGGTGCTTGGTTATATCTTTCTTATGAAATATAAAACTTAGAACACATTTGCATGTGGACTTTTGTCGCCGAGGTAAGAGCTATGCTTTTCGCAAGCTCTCCGTCAGACGCGTTCTGGTAGCACGTCTCTGATGGCACGAGAATGCATGTTGATGTTGATATTTTCATGACAACTTGACTACCGATCCAGTTGAATAAATTTCTGCATCCTTCATAATGCAGCACTTGTACTCCGTACCAGCCCTGCACGCACGGCATCAACCTGTAACCATTTCGGTCATCTATACGCGGCAAGACTGACCCTGAGATCGTGTGTATCCATGTTCAGCCTACTTTCGGCAACTGCAGGAGGGAATTTCCAGAAATAAATACCACGTGACTTCGTCAGCCAATCAGCTAAAGTCTACCAACGTAACCCCAACGCAACCCGCCATTTTCGAGTCATGTGATGATCTACTTATTCAAAATTACAGATCTACCACACCTCTTGGATGATACGAAAGTTAGTCATACCTATATATTTTGTAAGCCCAGGCAATATCTGTTTCCGAGGTATGTATGAAAACCTGTAATTTATCAAAGTATTTGAGTCTGTTCTCCGCCGGATGAAGGCCGAACAGAATCCGGTAAAACACCAGATATCGCTCCGCGATAATGGAGACACACGATACGCATTTGCGTACACTTCGCCATCCATAAGATGGCTTGCGAATCGTGAGTCTCCATTATTGCGGAGCGATATCCGGTATATTACGGGATTCTGTTCGGCCTTCATCCGGCAGAGAACAGACTCGAGAAATCTGATAAATTACAGGTTTTCAAACCACTTGGGAAACAGATATAGGCTAGGCTTACAAAATATATAGGTATAAATAACTTTCGTATCACCCAAGAGGTGTGGTAGATCTGTAATTTTCAACAAGTAGGGCATCACATGATTCGAAAATGGCGAGTTACGTTGGGGTTACGTCGGTAGACTTTAGCTGATTGGCTGACGAAGTCACGTGGTATTCATTTCTGGAAATTCCCTCTCGCACTTGCCGAAAGTAGGCTGTAAATGGATACACACGATCCCAGGGTCAGTCTTACCGCGTATAGATGACCGAGATGGTTACAGGTTGACACGATTCGCAAACCATCTTATGGATGGCGAAGTGTACGCAAATGGCTCGAACTGCCCGTTTAAAATAACAGCCAATTTGAACTTCGACCACATCAAATAGATTGTTCTTCGATGTATTCTCGTTTCAAATTCGGCTTGTCCGTGAACCCGGTGAAGCGCACTCTCACGCCAGTAGTAGGTAAAACGCGGGACGAGTATAGTTTTCCAGGGAGGTAACTCTTGGTCCCCTTTTTCTGCCAGGGGATGCCACCAGTCCCGTATGACGTCACTTCCGGTTTGGGTGAATGGGGCGTGACCTGTGAACATGATAGGATATGTACTGACCTGTCTGTGGGGACTCAATGTCGTTCATCTCCGTGTCTTTTCAGTGAGAGGAACATGTACTGGGGTTTTCCCCACAATGTCGTTCACCTCCGTGTCTCTTCGGTCAGGTCCGTGTCTTTTCGGTGAGGTCCGTGGGAACATGATAGGAGATTGCAACATTGTTGCACGTTCGCTACAATGTTGCGAAGATGTCACGGAGATCACGGAAGTGACACGGAGATCCCCGAAGGGGCGAGAGAGGTCCCTAGTGTACCGATGGGGTTGTATGAGGTATCAATGTGAAGCATCTGATGGGGTGTGTCTGGGGTTGAAATATGGTCATTCTGCGCATGCGCGGTAGACCAAGGGTATAGAAATAGACGTTTTGGGGTCTAGGGGAGACCCTAGTGGTCCGATGGGGTCGTATGAGGTATCAATGTGAAGCCTATGTGAGGGGGCATCCGAGGGGCTGGGTGTGGGGTTGGAACATGGTTATGCTGCGCATGCGCGGTAGACCAAGAGTATGGAAATAGCCGTTTTGGGATCTAGGGCAGCCCCTAATCGACCGATGGAGTCGAGTGAGGTATCAATGTGAAGCCTATGTGAGGGGGCATCCGATGGGCTGGGTGTGGGGTTGGAGTATGGTCATTCTGTGTATGCGCGGTAGACCAAGGGTATGGAAATAGCCGTTTTGGGATTTAGGGGAGCCACTAATGGACCGATGGGGTCGAGTGGGGTATCAATGTGAAGCCTATGTGAGGGAGCATCGATGGGCTGGGTGTGGGGTTGGAATATGGTCATTCTGCGCATGCGCGGTAGACCAAGGTTATGGAAATAGACGTTTTTGGATCTAGGTGAGCCACGAGTGGGCCGATTGGATCGAGTGAGGTATCAATGTGAAGCATAGGTGAGGGGGCATCCGATTGGACTAGTGTCTCGGTCGTTGTCCACATTCTGGGCATGCGCAGACAGGGTATTCTAGGAAAAGGGTGTGGAAATAGACGTTTTAGGGTTTAGGTGAGCCCCTAATGATCATATGGTGTCGTATGAGGTCTTATTTTGAAGCTGTCATGAGGGAGCATCCACCTGGGCTAATGTGTCGTTCGTTGTCAATAGTCTGCGCATGCGCAGTCTGGCCGTAGTATAGAAATAGACGTGTTGGGGTTTAGGTGGGCCCCTATTGGGCCGATGGGATCGAGTGAGGTATCCATGTGAAGCAATCGTGAGGGAGTATCCGACGGGGTGGGTGTGACGTGGAACTGACGTCATTCTGCGCATGCGCTGTAGAGAAAGTGGAAATAGACATTTTGGGCGCCGACAGGGGTCACTATGGGTCCGATGGAGTTGTATGAGGTCTTATGTTGAAGCTCTTGTGAAGCAGCATCCGATTGGACACGGTTTGTCCGTGTTCAAGGGTCTGCGCATGCGCAGTCTGGCCGTAGTATAGAAAGCAGGCAGGTTGGGGGATGCGTGGGAGTGTGTGTGACCCACCACTAGGGGTCCATGGTTGGGGTTTGGTGGTGGTGTGGGTTCTGCGCACAGACGTCACTTCCGGGTTTCACTAAAACTACCTTCGAAGACAGAAGAGTTTCAATGTTCCCCTTAGACGTAGCACCCGGCCCGGCCCGGCCCCGCCCCGCCCCGCCCCGCCCCGCTCCGGCCGCAGCGCGCGGGGGTTCTCCGGAAGTGCGCGGCATCACCGGAAGTGCGCGGATGAATGTCGGGTCAAAAGGTCGAAGGTCACATCCAAGTCAAAAGGTCTCCCTTTCGGCAAGGTTCGGCAACAATGTTGCGGCATCGGTATACAGAGCTTGAACACAAAAAGGGGATTGTAAATTAACCTGGGAGGGATGGGCAGTTCCATTTGGACCAATCAGCGGACGAGTAAAAAGAGCCAATGAGCGATCGATGAAAGAACCAATGGACGGGTACTAAAATTTCGCTCACGGCTGCGCCTACATCCGGGTACTAAAATGCTTTCGCCTACGTCCGCGCCTACATCCGGGTACTTCTATGTAGATGTATAAAAGTGGGTATATTTAGGGCATTGCTGCATTCATTGGCCTATTTATCCTCATTTTGTGCTTAAGCTTTGACTAGTGAAATCTCATGTTAAATGAAATCCTATACAAAACAACATTACACTACCGAACATTCACGGACTTTCACGAAGGGTCGTCACAGGGCGTAGTAGAAAAAATCGCATTTCTAACCTTATTGACCTTATGGCGCAAGCGTGAAAAACAAGTGCCCATGACTCACACGGTGTATAAAACCCTACCCAACAGGTACACTATCAAGGCACCTCTCTTACCGTTCGCTTTTCATTCCCCACCATGGCAGCGAGCGGAACAAAGCTTGCGTTATTCCAACTGACGTCCGACGTCTACCTCATCGTCAAAGACGATTCCCTAGAGCTGGTCCAAGACGCACCGCAGAAGGTGAAGATTTTGTTATCGCTATCAGGCTGGACTCTATTGACACGACTGTTACAGGGAAAAGAGCGTGAAAGGGATTTCATGCACGTGGAAGTCGATGTGCACATACGCACTGCTGGAGAGGATTCCCTTTTTCCCCGGTTGGAACAGAGTGGAGGTACCTATATCACACTCTGTCCACCCTTATGGATGGCACTGAAAGATGTACTCCCCGAGGTGGATGACTTACTATACCCCGAGGTGAAAGAAGGGACTGTGGCTACCCGGAGGCTTACACCTGGCTGCACCCTATTGTTGTACCCCAAACGAGTGGACCTCATCGATAGCGGACTTAGGTATTGGTGTACGTCGGAATCCAAACCGCACGTCTCTTTGTCACCGGAAGGATGGACTACCTTGAAACGGGTGTTGTTGGGTGACCTGCACGATGATAGCATTCACCTGTGTGACGTCTACATTTTCTGCGGTCCCTTTTTCGCTCGACTCCTCTGTCTGAACGACGGTGGTTTTACCCTGGACCCCGATCTATGGACGGCTTTGGAACAAGTAGTCCCCATTGTCGATGAGGTACTATCTCTATAGGAGCCACATAACCAATCAGAATAGTACGTATCACGGACTACACCCGTAGAGCTACGTCTAGGCGCGCATGTGTGACATGGTCTATAAAACACGTCCCTCTGGATCCTACACCTCCATTCCTACGGTTGCAGAGCCATGACGAAGATCCACCCCTATGCGATTCGCATTTTTACAGCATGCCACCGTGGTTAATTCACTCACGGGTTACCGAGCAGTGGTCCGGTCCATGTTTGCAGATGGCGACGACAACAAGGGGCGACGCCAGATCCTGAAAGAGTTCACAGAAGCGGTCCTCGACAGAGTGCACTCGATGGAGAGGTGTGCCATCATTCACCACTACTGGACTATGACAGCCATCCTTGATGCTCGGGTTATGGACCACGACCGCTCACGCCGGAATCAGCGCCACTGGTTGGCCTAGTCATGGTCTGTGCCCTATTGCCCCTGGCGCTGTGGCATTGACAGTGGGATCTGACTATAAATACGAGGGTCAGACACAGTGTGCGTCATTCAACGATCGTCATTGGGTCAACCATGTCACCTGTTCTACGAGCCATCCTTCCCCTTACACCCCGGTTGGGGTTACACGTCTATGAAGATAAAGTCACCCTCGTGGAAGACCGTAGAGATGTTTGCTGGTCGCCCGCTGAGACCGTATCGAATACGGTTACACTACACCGTGACGGCTGGACCAAATTTAAACGGGTGTTGAGTGGTGAGCTCGAGGGAAACCTCATCCACAATGAACAAATTACCAAACCTAGCAATGAAGCGGAGGCAGACGATGATGCCATTGATTATCCGGCTAGACTCAGTCAGCCCAGCGACATGACCACCCGATCCTTTGATCTCACGGTATTCTCCCTATAAATACGAGAGAACGTCAAATATCTGGTACCATTCACGTACTGACCATGACGGAGCATATAATACGGGCGTATCTCAGCTTAACCCCCGAGGTCTTCCTGCACGTTTATGCAGGTAAGGTCGATATTATGGAGGAGGTGGGGGACATCTGTGATGCGGACCTTACACAACCGTGCCCGGTCCACCTTCGTCTGTCCCGGGAGGGCTGGACCAAATTCAAACGGGTGTTGTCTGGTGAACTGGACGGCGACCTCATTCACTTGTGTCACAATGTGTACATCTGACGCGGCCATTTCTTTGCTCAATTGGCTCGGCTAGATGGGGGTACAGTGCATTTTACCCTTCACCCTGATCTATGGTCTGCATTGGAAGATGCGGTGGTAGATGTGGATCAAGTGCTTACGGAGGAACATCGGTCATCAGACGAGTTGGACTGGTCAATTACCATGGACACTGTGGAAGCCAACGAAGAAATCAACTCCGGCCCAAGATGTACCCGTTATAAATAAACGATAGAGCCAGGGTCCATCATCATTTGTCACCATGAAGCGCTGGGAGAAGGTGTTGAATAACTTATACTACAGTCCCGACAGTCCGGCAGCCTATAGTGCATTATCGGCTCTCTATCGAGCGGCCAAACCTCAGGGGATACAACGTGCCCAAGTACGAGATTGGTTAAGAAAACAAGACACCCATACCTTACATCGATCTGTCCGTCGCCATTTTCTACGGAACCGGGTCATCGTGGGAGGAATAGATGCCCAGTGGCAAGCGGATTTGGTCGATATGAGCGCCTTTGCCAAACACAACGATGGGAATCGGTATATCTTTACGTGCATCGATATCCTATCGAAGTATGCGTGGGTGATACCCATCCGGACGAAAACGGGGGCGGATCTCATAGCGGCGTTCAAAGACATCTTCAAGACCGGGCGCAAACCTTTGTATTTGCAAACCGACAAAGGCACGGAATACCTCAACAGACCGTTCCAACAGTTTCTGAAAGCCCCGAAGGTGTTTTTCTTCCATACGTACAACGAGACCAAGGCTTCCGTGGTGGAAAGGTTCAACAGGACATTCAAGGCCGTATGTATAAATATTTCACCTATAAGAATACAAGGCGGTACATCGATGTTCTCCCGAAACTTGTGAGTGGTTACAATCGTAGCCCATACAGTCGCAACGAGCGCCGAAGGAGATGTTCAAGGTCGGGGACCCTGTACGGATCAGTAAAGTCAAGGGCAAGTTCGAGAAAAGTTACTTGCCCAACTGGAGCGATGAGCACTTCCTGATTAAACGGCGCCTACCCCGACAGCAGCGAGTCTATGAACTGGAAGATCTTCAAGGGGAACCGTTGCTAGGGACGTTTTAAGAGACGGAATTACAGCCTGTCGTAAAAACACAGCAAGACTACTACACGGTGGAGCAGATTTTGAAAACGGAACGTCGACGTGGCAAACTGTTTCATTTCGTTAAATTGCAAGGCTGGCCCAGTTCCTTCAATTCCTGGGTCGCTGCCAACCAGGTGAAACGACTATAAAGCCAGACACCACCACCGTCGTCCTTCATCCCACGTCCGACCACAGTGCTATGGACAAACAGCAGCTGCCTCTGAACACAGCGTCTCCCAAAACGCGCAAAGCACAAGTGGGCTTTGTGGTGATACTGCTAACCCTGTTGAGTGTGTTGTACGGAGGTGTGTTTTACGACGTAGCCTATGTCAGCACGTTACTTAACCAACTGAGAACACCAGCCACCAGTGAAACCGGTCTACAGATAGCACCAGTCAATCCCGTATCGAGCCCAGTCACCGCCACACCCCGTGTACAAGCCACGTCGAGCTCCACACCAAGCTCCACACCTACACCAAGTACACCCACTACGTCTGAAAACCCACCGGATTTCATCCCTCACAGTGAACCGACAACGACGACCGACGTTGTACCCACCACCATCATCCCTCACAGTGAACAGACAACGACGACCGATGTTGTACCCACCACCACCACTCCAGTTCACTCGTACCAAATTTACAAGAGCGGGTTACCACGACAACGGATACACCTCGAACCATGGACCCTGGGTGGCAGCATCCCTTCACTTGCGTCATCGCAGGACCGACGGGTTCCGGCAAAACGCACTTCGTCAGGAAGCTCCTTCACACGCCGACAGCATGATCATCCCACCCATTGCCCGAGTCGTGTGGTGTTACGGAGAATGGCAGGCAGCGTATGCAGAAATGCCCCACATCACGTTCGTGGAAGGCCTACCTAACCTGGCCGATTTGGAACCGGACACCTTGGTGGTTCTGGATGATCTCATGGCGGAGACGGATGCGCGGGTCACCCAACTCTTTACCAAAGGCAGCCACCATCGACGGCTCAGCATCATCTACATTGTGCAGAATCTGTTCAGTAAAAACAAAGAACATCGGAACATCAGCTTAAATGCCCACTACCTGGTGGTCTTCAAAAACCCGAGATACCACTCAACTGCTGCACCTGGCGAGACAGATGTATCCCGGCCGCACACCGTTTGCGTTGGAAGCCTTTAAAGATGCGACAACCCCTCAGCACGGGTATATGCTCTTCGACCTCAAGCAAGCCACCCCCGACCACATTCGACTACGGGCCGGCATCTTTCCCGGAGAGACCCACCACGTGTACATGCAAAAATAATGTAAATACACCCACAGTGGCGCCCCCAGCTGGGGTGTGTGTGTTTGATGATGGGGATAATAAAAAGAATTAATACCACAGCATGGTTGACTTTGTCTCTGTTCTCTGAAGTAGATACAAAGAGCAGAGTTGTGGGTTCTAGCATTAGTTGTACATGATGTCTGCGCGAGTACGGAAGCACGCTCCGACGCTCCGTGTATTGAAGACGGCCCCACCCGAGTTGGTCCGAACCATTGTACGCGGTGCGGACCCTGACCTTGTACGCTGTCTGTGCGAGATCGGGTACAACCTGTTAAAAGGCAACGTACCACTGACTCCGGCTCAGAAGACCAAGTTGGCCAAGCATAAGACAGGTCTCCGAACCCTAGTCCAGAAGCGGGTCCCTCAAACACAAAAGAAAAAGGTGTTACAGAAAGGCGGCTTTCTCGGGGCCATCTTAGCACCGTTGGCCGCTTCCGTGTTGGGTCCAGTATTGGGTGGACTCTTCGGCCGACAATGAACCACAAGAAAAAAATGGTCCTCGTCGAACCACGGTTCCTTCAAAACCTCCAATCGCCCTACCCTGTCCCACCTACGGTGAAGACCATAAACACCCTCGATGGAGAGATGCAACAAATCCTACAGAGACCAGGGTTAAGCGACAGTGAGAAAGTACAACGGTACAATGAGGCGCTTCAACGGTACATGACGTTCATGGACCAATACAAAACCCTCTCTACCCCACCACCACCACCACCACGTGACACACCGCCGACCACAGCACCGCTCCAACAGCCGCCATTACCAGGGGTACCACCCACAGCCCCACAGTGGGTGGAAAACGAAGTGCTGAGGAGTGTACCTGCATCGTTCAAGAAACAAGCTGGCCTGGTATTACAACGGATGAAACAGAAACCTAACATGACTTGGAATGACAAAGGCGAACTCCTGGTACAGAATCAGGTGGTCCCCGGGACCCACATGACAGATTTAGTGAATGACCTGATGCGTAAACGCAGGTCGCACACGGATCCGCGAGGATGGGAGTTCTTCGCTCAAGGCTTGAAAGACATGCATGTACCACAGGAATTGGTCGGGAACCCCCACCGCCGGGCCTTTATGCAGCGAACCCAGCAATCGCCGAGTGGCCCATTACATTCTTGGGAATTCGAATGGGAACCGGAGTCACCCCCCAAAACACCACCACCACAACGGGCACCTTCTTTTCAGACCTTTAACACATCTCCAGAGCCGTGACACGTGGCAAGTCAACGCGACGAACACGACGCCGGACACAACCGCCCAAGGCCTGGAACACCTATTAAAACCAACAGCAGCAGCAGGACAGCCCAGTCGCCATGTTTTACCTCACCCTACCCAGTAACAGTTCGCTGGATGTGTTTCCTGACAACACCTTGGCCAAGTACGTGACCCAGTTACCGCAACCGTTGCATTTACCTGGGCGCTGGGAATGTGGCCTCGTGGATATCCAATACCCTTACTCGTGGTACAACGTGCGAGCCAATGAAGTGTGGTACGAGGTGACCTACGAAGGAAAAGACACCCGACTCACCCTGCCCGAAGGCCAATACGATACTCCCAAGGAGTTCATGGGTGGGCTGTCCAGGCTCTACGGGAGGTCACGAACACTTCAAAACCCATCAAATCCTTTCCCTTCAAGAATCACGTGGACTTCGATTACAACGCGCACAACGACAAGGCACAGCTTATCGTCACCGCCAACGCGAGTGTCGTACTGAGTCCTATCCTACAGCAAATGCTGGGTTTCGATCTACGGACGTTCGCTGGTCCCACCGCCCACCAGGGCGAGATGCCGATGGATATGAACTCGGGTATGTACGGACTCTACGTCTACTCGGACGTGGTGGACAACCACGTCGTGGGCGATATCAACACACCTCTGTTACGGGTGGTCCCCATTAAAAAGACGTATGGAGATCAAGTCACCCACAGTTTCACCCACATGCTCTACCTACCCGTACGACAAACCCACATCAACACTATCACGGTGAATATAAGAGATGACACAGGACGACCGGTGGCATTCGAACGCGAGACAAGCACGTGCTCCCCACTTTGTATAATGAAGGTGCCTTACGAGTGCGATGCATGTAGCTATATGGACTATTATGCCCAACAGGCCGGCGGTGGCCTTCCGGTCTTTAGTGGTGCACCCATGCAACGAGGACATGGACTGGGGAACATACTCGGGAGCATCGTCAAAACGTTCCTGCCCTTGGTGACGCGTGGTGTGAAAGCAATCGGCAAACAAGCGGTACGCAGTGGACTGCAAATCGCCGGTGATGTCTTGGGGGTACGGCACCCAAAGAAGCCTTGAAACGGCGGGCCAAAGAAGCAGGAAGCGTCTTGGTGGCCAAAGCACAACGCACCGTAGGGAATAAAAGACCTTCACCACCGAGACCACGCACCAGTCGACGACCGACCCAGCGACGACGCACATCGAAGACCCAGGATATCTTTTCTTAAAACATGTCCTTGATCCTTGGTCCTGCCCCTCCACCAATAGTGAATTTGATTTGTGGACCGTCCCGCTCACACAGACCAGTGCCGAACAAGGATTATGGGTGGAGCATCTCCCGCTGTCAACGCAACAGGGCCCATCGAGTTCACCATCAGTAATGCGGATACGGCCTATGACTATAAATACGAGGGTCAGACACAGTGTGCGTCATTCAACGATCGTCATTGGGTCAACCATGTCACCTGTTCTACGAGCCATCCTTCCCCTTACACCCCGGTTGGGGTTACACGTCTATGAAGATAAAGTCACCCTCGTGGAAGACCGTAGAGATGTTTGCTGATCGCCCCCTGAGACCGTATCGAATACGGTTACACTACACCGTGACGGCTGCACCAAATGTAAACGGGTGTTGAGTGGTGAGCTCCAGGGAAACCCCATCCACAATGAACAAATTACCAAACCTAGCAATGAAGCGGAGGCAGACGATGATGCCATTGATTATCCGGCTAGACTCAGTCATCCCAGCGACATGACCACCCGATCCTTTGATCTCACGGTGTTCTCCCTATAAATACGAGAGACAGTCAAATATCTGGTACCATTCACGTACTGACCATGACGGAGCATATAATACGGGCGTATCTCAGCTTAACCCCCGAGGTCTTCCTGCACGTTTATGCAGGTAAGATCGATATTATGGAGGAGGTGGGGGACATCTGTGATGCGGACCTTACACAACCGTGCCCGGTCCACCTTCGTCTGTCCCGGGAGGGCTGGACCAAATTCAAACGGGTGTTGTCTGGTGAACTGGACGGCGACCTCATTCACTTGTGTCACGATGTGTACATCTGACGCGGCCATTTCTTTGCTCAATTGGCTCGGCTAGATGGGGGTACAGTGCATTTTACCCTTCACCCTGATCTATGGTCTGCATTGGAAGATGCGGTGGTAGATGTAGATTAAGTGCTTACGGAGGAACATCGGTCATCAGACGAGTTGGACTGGTCAATTACCATGGACACTGTGGAAGCCAACGAAGAAATCAGAAAGAAACTCCGGCCCAAGATGTACCCGTTATAAATAAACGATAGAGCCAGGGTCCATCATCATTTGTCACCATGAAGCGCTGGGAGAAGGTGTTGAATAACTTATACTACAGTCCCGACAGTCCGGCAGCCTACAGGGTGTATCAAAAAAAATGTCCACCTGTGGGTTTTTATTTTTGTATCTGAATCTGTGCATACTATATGTAAACAATCGGTTGCAACACAAGAAGGTGATATTTGTGTTGCATAATGTGCAAAGTTTGCACAACTGCGAATAAAATTGCCTGAAATAATTAAGTTTAAAAACGAGTGGTGAGACTTCAAAAATGCACTGGCTGGCTTCTGCCATACACACTGCGTGGGTGTGATTAGCGCCGAGTTCAACAATAGCCTGTCAAGTTCTTCAATGTGGCCTGTCAGACAGATGCTAACTGGGCACAGTGCAGTTCAGTTTCGTCAGCTATGAGAATGCATTGCGAAGAAACCTTTACTCACAAATAATACTGTCGGTTTATGAACTTGAAGTCCAATCAAGACAAATTTTATAGCAAGACACTGTCGTGTTCATCAGTATGGTTGATCAGCAATTCACCTCATTTCAACGTTCTTTTATGGTGACAACATACTACCAAACAAATAACATTAGGGACACAATAATGGCTTTCCAACAGCGTTTTCCACAGCGTCAACCGCCAAACGCAAGGACAATAAAGCGCAATGTCCATAAATACCAGCTTCATGCAACTAGCCTAAACAGAAACAACGGCAACTCAGGTCGCCCGAGGACTGCTCGGTCTGCGAGAAATATTGCCGCTGTTCGTGCCGAGTTGAATGCAAATCCTGGTAGCAGCGCGAGAAGGAATGGCGTTCCGCAAGTATCGTCGGCAACGTTCAATCGAATTACACGTTTAGATCTGGTGTTGCACCCTTACAGAATACAAAGGCGCCATGAACTGTTGCCGGCTGACCATCAGCGCCGACTGCAATTTTGCCAGTGGTTGGAAAATCACCAACCCCGGTTCGTAACGCACTTCCTCGTTGGAGATGAATCGGTGTTCCACATGAACGGACGGGTCAATACGTGGAACGTGCGGAATTATGCTCCCCGTGGTCATCTACCAGATTTTCATTATGATGTATCAATCAGTCGACAAAGTTTGACTCTTTGGATTGGTATGGTAGGGGATGGTCACATAATTGGCCCCATCTTCTTTGATGGAAATGTGAATGGGCCAGCCTATCTGCGAATGGTCAATCAGGATGTTGTCCCCAACCTCGTTGGCCGCTATGGACAGCAACGGAATGGTGCCATACCCCATCTCTGGTGGATACAGGATGGCGCCCCAGCACATCGTACGCGTGATGTTAATCAGCGTCTCCAACAGCTGTTCCCTCGACGTGTGGCAGGTTTGGGTCATCCAACTGAATGGCCACCACGATCACCAGATCTGACTCCGGCCGACTTCTTTTTGTGGGGCTATCTGAAGGGGAAGGTGTACCAGACTGTCCCAGCCAACCTTGCCGACCTTCGCCAGCGAATTGAACACGAGGTTCAAGCTCTCAGACGAACGCGAATGGTCCGCAGAGCCTTCCAGGAGATGCGCGACAGGGCAGGCCGTTGTGTTCAGCTGCGAGGGGCTCACGTTGAAGGACATTAATGCACGACGGCTGAAATGTGGATGTCGGAATTGACGCCTAGATTAATTTATTTTGATATCGGATGATCGTCTTTAATTTGTTAATGGCAGCATTTCATTATTTCATTATCTTTTTTCTTTATTTATTTGTTTCTTCATTTAATGATTTTTTTGTTTCTTCACTGATTTTTCACGTTATGCACAGAGTGCAGTTTTTTACAAGTCTTATTATGCACAATTGAACGACGTTCAATTACAAACAAAAACATGCTATGAATTGATATGGAACATGTCAAGATCAAGTTCTTTTACATGTACATAATCATAAAAACAATAATATACAAAACTGGATTGATGAAGAATAAATCTAACTGGAGAACGTGCTGTGTGGTTCACAGTGTAAATGGCAGAAGCCAGCCAGTGCAATTTTGAAGTGATACCACCCTTTTTAAAACTTCATTATTTCACGCAATTTCATTTGAAATTGTGCAAACTTTGTGCATCATGCAACATAAAGACCACTTTCTTGTGTTGCAGTCCGTTGTTTACATATAGTACTCATAAATTCAGATAAATAAATAAAAACTCACAGGTGGACATTTTTTTTGATACACCCTGTATAGTGCATTATCGGCTCTCTATCGAGCGGCCAAACCTCAGGGGATACAACGTGCCCAAGTACGAGATTGGTTAAGAAAACAAGACACCCATACCTTACATCGATCTGTCCGTCGCCATTTTCTACGGAACGGGGTCATCGTGGGAGGAATAGATGCTCAGTGGCAAGCGGATTTGGTCGATATGAGCGCCTTTGCCAAACACAACGATGGGAATCGGTATGTCTTTACGTGCATCGATATCCTATCGAAGTATGCGTGGGTGGTACCCATCCGGACGAAAACGGGGGCGAATCTCATAGCGGCGTTCAAAGACATCTTCAAGACCGGGCGCAAACCTTTGTATTTGCAAACCGACGAAGGCACGGAATACCTCAACAGACCGTTCCAACAGTTTCTGAAAGCCCCGAAGGTGTTTTTCTTCCATACGTACAACGAGACCAAGGCTTCCGTGGTGGAAAGGTTCAACAGGACATTCAAAGGCCGTATGTATAAATATTTCACCTATAAGAATACAAGGCGGCACATCGATGTTCTCCCGAAACTTGTGAGTGGTTACAATCGTAGCCCATACAGTCGCAACGAGCGCCGAAGGAGATGTTCAAGGTCGGGGACCCTGTACGGATCAGTAAAGTCAAGGGCAAGTTCGAGAAAAGTTACTTGCCCAACTGGAGCGATGAGCACTTCCTGATTAAACGGCGCCTACCCCGACAGCAGCGAGTCTATGAACTGGAAGATCTTCAAGGGAACCGTTGCTAGGGACGTTTTAAGAGACGGAATTACAGCCTGTCGTAAAAACACAGCAAGACTACTACACGGTGGAGCAGATTTTGAAAACGGAACGTCGACGTGGCAAACTGTTTCATTTCGTTAAATGGCAAGGCTGGCCCAGTTCCTTCAATTCCTGGGTCGCTGCCAACCAGGTGAAACGACTATAAAGCCAGACACCACCACCGTCATCCTTCATTCCACGTCCGACCACAGTGCTATGGACAAACAGCAGCTGCCTCTGAACACAGCGTCTCCCAAAACGCGCAAAGCACAAGTGGGCTTTGTGGTGATACTGCTAACCCTGTTGAGTGTGTTGTACGGAGGTGTGTTTTACGACGTAGCCTATGTCAGCACGTTACTTAACCAACTGAGAACACCAGCCACCAGTGAAACCGGTCTACAGATAGCACCAGTCAATCCCGTATCGAGCCCAGTCACCGCCACACCCCGTGTACAAGCCACGTCGAGCTCCACACCAAGCTCCACACCTACACCAAGTACACCCACTACGTCTGAAAACCCACCGGATTTCATCCCTCACAGTGAACCGACAACGACGACCGACGTTGTACCCACCACCATCATCCCTCACAGTGAACAGACAACGACGACCGATGTTGTACCCACCACCACCACTCCAGTTCACTCGTACCAAATTTACAAGAGCGGGTTACCACGACAACGGATACACCTCGAACCATGGACCCTGGATGGCAGCATCCCTTCACTTGCGTCATCGCAGGACCGACGGGTTCCGGCAAAACGCACTTCGTCAGGAAGCTCCTTCACACGCCGACAGCATGATCATCCCACCCATTGCCCGAGTCGTGTGGTGTTACGGAGAATGGCAGGCAGCGTATGCAGAAATGCCCCACATCACGTTCGTGGAAGGCCTACCTAACCTGGCCGATTTGGAACCGGACACCTTGGTGGTTCTGGATGATCTCATGGCGGAGACGGATGCGCGGGTCACCCAACTCTTTACCAAAGGCAGCCATCATCGACGGCTCAGCATCATCTACATTGTGCAGAATCTGTTCAGTAAAAACAAAGAACATCGGAACATCAGCTTAAATGCTCACTACCTGGTGGTCAAAAACCCGAGAGATACCACTCAACTGCTGCACCTGGCGAGACAGATGTATCCCGGCCGCACACCGTTTGCGTTGGAAGCCTTTAAAGATGCCACAACCCCTCAGCACGGGTATATGCTCTTCGACCTCAAGCAAGCCACCCCCGACCACATTCGACTACGGACCGGCATCTTTCCCGGAGAGACCCACCACGTGTACATGCAAAAATAATGTAAACACACCCACAGTGGCGCCCCCAGCTGGGGTGTGTGTGTTTGATGATGGGGATAATAAAAAGAATTAATACCACAGCATGGTTGACTTTGTCTCTGTTCTCTGAAGTAGATAAAAGAGCAGAGTTGTGGGTTCTAGCATTAGTTGTACATGATGTCTGCGCGAGTACGGAAGCACGCTCCGACGCTCCGTGTATTGAAGACGGCCCCACCCGAGTTGGTCCGAACCATTGTACGCGGTGCGGACCCTGACCGTGTACGCTGTCTGTGCGAGATCGGGTACAACCTGTTAAAAGGCAACGTACCCCTGACTCCGGCTCAGAAGACCAAGTTGGCCAAGCATAAGACAGGTCTCCGAACCCTAGTCCAGAAGCGGTTCTCTCAAACACAAAAGAAAAAGGTGTTACAGAAAGGCGGCTTTCTCGGGGCCATCTTAGCACCGTTGGCCGCTTCCGTGTTGGGTCCAGTATTGGGTGGACTCTTCGGCCGACAATGAACCACAAGAAAAAAATGGTCCTCGTCGAACCACGGTTCCTTCAAAACCTCCAATCGCCCTACCCTGTCCCACCTACGGTGAAGACCATAAACACCCTCGATGGAGAGATGCAACAAATCCTACAGAGACCGGGGTTAAGCGACAGTGAGAAAGTACAACGGTACAATGAGGCGCTTCAACGGTACATGACGTTCATGGACCAATACAAAACCCTCTCTACCCCACCACCACCACCACCACGTGACACACCGCCGACCACAGCACCGCTCCAACAGCCGCCATTACCAGGGGTACCTCCCACAGCCCCACAGTGGGTGGAAGACGAAGTGCTGAGGAGTGTACCTGCATCGTTCAAGAAACAAGCTGGCCTGGTATTACAACGGATGAAACAGAAACCTAACATGACTTGGAATGACAAAGGCGAACTCCTGGTACAGAATCAGGTGGTCCCCGGGACCCACATGATGGATTTAGTGAATGATCTGATGCGTAAACGCAGGTCGCACACGGATCCTCGAGGATGGGAGTTCTTCGCTCAAGGCTTGAAAGACATGCATGTACCACAGGAATTGGTCGGGAACCCCCACCGCCGGGCCTTTATGCAGCGAACCCAGCAATCGCCGAGTGGCCCATTACATTCTTGGGAATTCGAATGGGAACCGGAGTCACCCCCCAAAACAACACCACCACAACGGGCACCTTCTTTTCAGACCTTTAACACATCTCCAGAGCCGTGACACGTGGCAAGTCAACGCGACGAACACGACGCCGGACACAACCGCCCAAGGCCTGGAACACCTATTAAAACCAACAGCAGGAGCAGGACAGCCCAGTCGCCATGTTTTACCTCACCCTACCCAGTAACAGTTCGCTGGATGTGTTTCCTGACAACACCTTGGCCAAGTACGTGACCCAGTTACCGCAACCGTTGCATTTACCTGGGCGCTGGGAATGTAGCCTCGTGGATATCCAATACCCTTACTCGTGGTACAACGTGCGAGCCAATGAAGTGTGGTACGAGGTGACCTACGAAGGAAAAGACACCCGACTCACCCTGCCCGAAGGCCAATACGATACTCCCAAGGAGTTCATGGGTGGGCTGTCCAGGCTCTACGGGAGGTCACGAACACTTCAAAACCCATCAAATCCTTTCCCTTTAAGAATCACGTGGACTTCGATTACAACGCGCACAACGACAAGGCACAGCTTATCGTCACCGCCAACGCGAGTGTCGTACTGAGTCCTATCCTACAGCAAATGCTGGGTTTCGATCTACGGACGTTCGCTGGTCCCACCGCCCACCAGGGCGAGATGCCGATGGATATGAACTCGGGTATGTACGGACTCTACGTCTACTCGGACGTGGTGGACAACCACGTCGTGGGCGATATCAACACACCTCTGTTACGGGTGGTCCCCATTAAAAAGACGTATGGAGATCAAGTCACCCACAGTTTCACCCACATGCTCTACCTACCCGTACGACAAACCCACATCAACACTATCACGGTGAATATAAGAGATGACACAGGACGACCGGTGGCATTCGAACGCGAGACAAGCACGTGCTCCCCACTTTGTATAATGAAGGTGCCTTACGAGTGCGATGCATGTAGCTATATGGACTATTATGCCCAACAGGCCGGCGGTGGCCTTCCGGTCTTTAGTGGTGCACCCATGCAACGAGGACATGGACTGGGGAACATACTCGGGAGCATCGTCAAAACGTTCCTGCCCTTGGTGACGCGTGGTGTGAAAGCAATCGGCAAACAAGCGGTACGCAGTGGACTGCAAATCGCCGGTGATGTCTTGGGGGTACGGCACCCAAAGAAGCCTTGAAACGGCGGGCCAAAGAAGCAGGAAGCGTCTTGGTGGCCAAAGCACAACGCACCGTAGGGAATAAAAGACCTTCACCACCGAGACCACGCACCAGTCGACGACCGACCCAGCGACGACGCACATCGAAGACCCAGGATATCTTTTCTTAAAACATGTCCTTGATCCACGCAGAGTCCTGCCCCTCCACCAATAGTGAATTTGATTTGCGGACCGTCCCGCTCACACAGACCAGTGCCGAACAAGGATTATGGGTGGAGCATCTCCCGCTGTCAACGCAACAGGGCCCATCGAGTTCACCATCAGTAATGCGGATACGGCCTATGTGGATTTAGCCCATACATACTTGTATGTGAAAGCCAACATCGTCAATGGAGATGGCTCGAGAATCGTTGACCAAGCAACGGTGGGCCCGACGAATCTCTGGCTGCATTCGATGTTTCAACAGGTGGATATATTTCTCAGCGACAAACTCATCAGTGACTCGACCAACACGTACCCCTATCGAGCCTACATCGAGACGCTGTTGTCGCATGAGCGAGAGGCTAAAAAATCTCAACTGACAGCCGCTTTATTCTACCAGGACACAGCCCAGCACATGGGCGTAGAGAACGACAATGTGGGATATAACAAACGGAAGGCTTTGACCATGGGTCGACTGCACGCAGACATGTTCATGCAAGACCGGTACCTGTTGAACAAGATCCCCATCAAAATTCGACTGATACGGGCGCCTCCGACCTTCGCCCTGATGGCCACTAACGTGGACGGCCATGCAGCTGACTATAAGATTGTCATCCAAGACGCAGTCCTGTATGTCCGAAAAGTGAAACCGAATCCAGCCGTTCAATTGGGACACCTCAAAGCCTTGGAAACAAAACCAGCCCAGTACCCTATCCGACGTGTGCAAACCAAAGTGTTCTCTGTGTCTGCTGGAAATATGAGCGCTAACAAAGAAAACCTGTTCCTGGGGAAACTACCCAAGCGATTGATCCTGGCCTGTGTGGAAAATACCAGTTTCAGCGGAGCCTACCCAGAGAACACGTTTGACTTAAACATTTCTGCATCAATTTTGTAGCCCTGCATGTGGATGGAGAACAGGTCCCAGCCACGGCCTTAACACCGAACTTTGGGCGCGAATTTCATTCCAGCCTATCAGAGCCTGTTTACAGCCACCAGTCAAATCAACCAGGACGAAGGAAATATGATCAGTCGGGAGGACTACGGGAACGGATACACGTTGTTCTGTTTCGATCTGACCCCCACCTTAGAGAACGACCATCAGCTGGTCCTCGCCAAACAAGGCAATTTACGGTTGGAAATCCACTTTGCACGAGCCCTCCGGAGCACCGTCAATGTGATCTGCTACGCCGAGTTTGACAACATCATTCAAGTGGACAAAGCGCGCAACGTCCTGTGTGACTTCTCCACCTAACATGGATACAGACCAGATAACCACGGTGCTGAAGAATGACCCAGAGACACGTATGGTCTTTCAAGGGGTGTTCGCCCGAGATGTGTTCCCATTAGACCGTATGTATCCTGCTGCTTACGTTCTCAACACGGACCCGATGGATCGGCCCAGTGAACATTGGGTGGGCGTGTACTTGACAGAACAGCAGGGGGAATACTTTGACCCGTACGGCCTGCCACATCTCCATCCCGATTTAACAGACTTCATGGATCAAGGCACAGAGATGTGGTGTTGGAACAGTCAAACGTTGCAAAGCCTGGCCAATAGCGTGTGCGGACAATATTGTTTGTTTTACCTGTACCATCGATGCCGGGGAAGACCCTTATCTACCATCGTACAGATGTTTGACGAGTACCCCAAGGCCGAGGACCGCGATGTACTCGTATATGACTGGGCCGCCGATCATTTCAATGTACAAGCCCCCTGTTCTGGGCTTAAGTTTACAAGCCCCCTGTTTTGGGCTTCAGTTCTTTCAATGTACAAGCCCTCTGTTCTGGGCTTCAGTTTTCACGTGGTTGTTCTCACGTTGTTGTTGTTCACTGAATAAAAAATGAGAGCTCACCCAAAAAAACCCTGTCTTGTGTGTTTTCTATATGAGCATAATGCATGAAAGCTATAACAGACATGTGGGGATTCGGTGAAACTGGCTTCGAGCACCGTGGAGAAAGTAGCCCATCAGTGGACTAGGATAATCCGAAATTCACCCGCGTAGACGTGCGCCCGGATAACCCGCGCGCGCTGCGGTCGGGACGGGGCGGGGCGGGCCGGGTCGGGTGCTACGTCTAAGGGGAACATTGGAACTCTTGTGTTCGAAGGTAGTTTTAGTGAAACCCGGAAGTGACGTCTGTGCGCAGAACCCACACCACCACCCAACCCCAACCATGGACCCCACACTCCCACGCATCCCCCAACCTGCCTGCTTTCTATACTACGACCAGACTGCGCATGCGCAGACCCTTGAACACGGACGAACCCTGAGTCCAATCGGATGCTGCTTCACAAGAGCTTCAACATAAGACCTCATACGACTCCATCGGACCCATAGTGACCCCTGTCGGCGCCAAAAATGTCTATTTCCATACACTTTCTCTACTGCGCATGCGCAGAATGACGTCAGTTCCACGTCACACCCACCCCGTCGGATACTCCCTCACGACTGCTTCACACGGATACCTCACTCGATCCCATCGGCACCTAAACCCCAACACGTCTATTTCTATACTACGGTCAGACTGCGCATGCGCAGACTATTGACAACGAACGACACACTAGCCCAGGTGGATGCTCCCTCATGACAGCTTCAAAATAAGACCTCATACGACACCATAGGATCATTAGGGGCTCACCAAACCCTAAAACGTCTATTTCCATACCCTTTTCCCAGAATTCCCTGTCTGCGCATGCGCAGAATGTGGACAACGGCCGAGACACTAGTCCAATCGGATGCCCCCTCACCTATGCTTCACATTGATACCTCACTCGATCCAATCGGCCCACTCGTTGCCCACCTAGATCCCAAAACGTCTATTTCCATACCCTTGATCTACCGCGCATGCGCAGAATGACCATATTCCAGCCCCACACCCAGCCTATCGGATGCTCCCTCACATAGGCTTCACATTGATACCTTACTCGACCCCATCGAACCATTAGTGGCTCCCCTAAATCCCAAAACAGCTATTTCCATACCTTTGGTCTATCGCGCATGCGCAGAATGACCATATTCCAACCCCTTACCGAGCCCATCGGATGCCCCCTCACATAGGCTTCACATTGATACCTCAATCGACTCCATCGGTCCATTAGGGGCTCCCCTAGATCCCAAAACGGCTATTTCCATACCCTTGGTCTACCGCGCATGCGCAGCATAACCATATTCCAACCCCACACCCAGCCCCTCGGATGCCCCCTCACATAGGCTTCATATTGATACCTCATACGACCCCATCGGACCACTAGGGGCTCCCCTAGATCCCAAAACGTCTATTTCCATACCCTTGGTCTACCGTGCATGAGCAGAATGACCATATTTCAACCCCACACACACCCCATCAGATGCCCCTTCACGAATGCTTCACATTGATACCTCATACAACCCCATCGGTACACTAGGGACCCCTCTCGCCCCCTTCGGGGATCTCCGTGTCTCTTCGGGCACCTCCGTGTCTCTTCGGTGATCTCCGTGACATCTTCGCAACATTGTAGCGAACGTGCAACAATGTCGCAATCTCCTATCATGTTCCCACGGACCTCACCGAAAAGACACGGACCTGACCGAAGAGACACGGAGGTGAACGACATTGTGGGAAAAACCCCAGTACATGTTCCTCTCACTGAAAAGACACGGAGATGAACGACATTGAGTCCCCACAGACAGGTCAGTACATATCCTATCATGTTCACAGGTCACGCCCCATTCACCCAGACCGGAAGTGACGTCATACGGCAAGGTCACGCTCCATTCACCCAGACCGGAAGTGACGTCATACGGGACTGGTGGCACCCCCTGGCAGAAAAAGGGGACCAAGAGTTACCTCCCTGGAAAACTATACTCGTCCCGCGTTTTACCTACTACTGGCGTGAGAGTGCGCTTCACCGGGTTCACGGACAAGCCGAATTTGAAACGAGAATACACCGAAGAACAATCTATTTGATGTGGTCGAAGTTCAAATGGGATGAAATATACGACTCATTGCCTGGCTTCTGATTTGCTCAAATATGGTTATATTCGGGGAAATCATGATGTCATGAATGTGAATCCTAAAAATTACGACTTGTCTAAAAGCTATGCCGAACTCATATTCTGCCATGTATGGTATGAATTTGTCAGACGAACCCACCAACTTTCCACCAACTTGAGTATGCGCGCAAACATCGCTGACTATCACATATCGGTACGGCGTATCACGTTGGGCACACCGGTTCTCGTCAGATCACTGAAGTTAAGCAACGTTGAGCTCGGTCAATACTTGGATGGGTGACCGGGTGCTGTACTGACTGGGCTGATCAGTGTCCAGGATAAGAGGAACTGTGGACATTCTCGTTTTCTGGCACACGTAGGCATCGTCGTGATATGATTGAAAAAGTGTTGAAAACGACGTTAAATCCTACTCACTCACTCACTTTTTCTAAACATAAAAAAGAATGGTCTAGGGGCCATGGCGAAGAAAAACATTCTAAACCCGTATCTCGTAATTACGCGTTAGCTTTCTCGTAATTACGCCGTATCTCGTAATTACGCTTTAGCTTTCTCGTAATTACGCCGTATCTCGTAATTACGCGTTAGCTATGTCTTAATTACGCGTTAGTTATCTCGTAATTACGACTTAGCTATCTCGTAATTACGCGTTAGCTATCTAGTAATTACGCGTTAGCTATCTCGTAATTACGCGTCAGCTATAGAGAGTAGTAGAGAGAGTGCAAATGTCTTAGTATAGCAGGGGTGGTGGGGTGATAACGGTCACAAATTGCGGCTGATGCTAGGTCACTTCCGGTGAAGACGTCACTTCCGTTGATGACGTCACTATCGGTCCTGGGAGTAGCAATGGAAGTGCAAAATCGGTAGGGCATAAGGCGCGGCGTACGTCCTAAGTCAGTAAGGAGTAAGGATACAACTCCTGCTGTACAGGTAGCACTCCCCTGATCTGAATACGTTGAGAAATCAGTTGAAGCGTTGAATCGTTTTCACCGCTGGGCGCATGGTAAGAATAGGTCTCAGCTCATCAGAGAGCTTGTCGTGAGAGGCGACTAACTGGGGCACCCGTGGGAATCCCGGGTGTGGAAAGGAATAGAACCCCACCCGTGGGGTCTCGGGTGTTAAAAGGAATAGGACCCTACCCGTCTGGTTTGCGGTGGTGAAGAGGAATAGGAACCAACGTCGTGATATGACTGAAATAGTCTTGAAAGCGACGTTAACTCATATTCACTCACTCACTCACCGCTGGGCGACAAAAGGCGTCTGGACGCTTCAGCGGAAGGATTGACCCGAAGTTCTAAAGCGTTAAGCAGTTTTGCCGCCTGGCGTCAGTCGTAAAGGATGTGTGCTGTAATGACGTTAGAAAATGAGAAATCATTTAGAACTGGGGAAATCCTTAATCCTGATTAGTCAATTCAAACAACCAGTGGAATAACTCATCTCCAGAGCTGTTTGATGGGCCGATATCTTCTTACGCATGCGCAATCGGCACATGGCACATTGTGCGAATGTCTGGCTCCAGAGCCCCCATTTGGTGAAACTACCATATTTCCCGCCCCAATGGTTCTCCGTATCATGTTCCACACATGGTGGGCATGCGCACCCGATTCCGTGCATGCGCAATAATACTCTGCATGCACAACTTAGGCTTAAAAAAATAAATGGTGTATGTCCCCGGTAGCTAGATAGGGAAAATATCATTTTTGGTTTGGTATAAGACGTATGATCCAAATCAAGTGATGAGCAGAAAATAAAAATGAACAAAACTGATGTTCATTATAATCGGTCTGTACACAGGTACAGTTCTCTCTTTCACCTTGATGGACACCTTCACTAGTGTGTTTATTACGAGGTAGGGCAACAGATTGTGTATGTTTCTTTCAATTTTTAGGCCTTGGTTTCGTAGGAAGTGGCCCCTATATTGTTTCATAATAGTGCAGACCGTCCATTTTAGCTTCCCTATTTGTCGGCTCATATCTATGGTACTATCCTGTTGGGCATTTCAGGTCTTTCAAAAGAGCATATATGCGAATCGAGAAGTCCCAATAACTGTTCCCTGAACAAGGAAGTGAATTTTGTACAGCCTGAGTTATGCCCCTTTTACGTGCTTCAAAACCGTTGTTTTATTTACGCCGAGAAAGTCTGACGGAAATCGGATAGAGTTGACCCCTGATTTTTTTTTTCATTTACCGGTACGGGCATCTTCTCTAGCCAAGTCGACGTACATCACGTTGCTCTGTACATTGCCTTGGCATACTTCTCTGGTAAAGTTGAAACGTTAATCCTCATTGATGATTGGATGCAGAGACGGCGTGCTGCATCCAATCAGAATGCGCGTTACGTAGTTGGTTTCCCAAGATGACGGCCCCCACTAAGAATGAGTTGTGTCGAATGTGCGGGGAATTTCTATCGAAAAGATACAGGAAGAGCACTTTCACGGCCACTTTCGGTGTTTCTGATCAATTGAATCAGATTTTGGGACACGCTGCAAGGTCGAACGATAACGAATCGCCTCACGTGTGTGCCGACTTGAGATTGAAGGGAAACAACTCCTGGTGGCAAAAAGTCTCCCGCCGTTAAAACTTCCACTAGGTGGCGCAGAGCAGTATTCCTCTGCCACCAGCCAAGAATGTCAAGGCAGCGTAGAGAGCTTCGCGATGTAGTTGACTTGGCTGGTGAAGATGCGGTACGGGCAACAAAAAATATATGTTTAATTGAAATCGCTGTTGCAGATTTTTCTGGAAATCAGCCCGAATATGACCAATTTTGCTACTTTTTAAGAGAAATGTTTCTAGAAATGTTGGAACAGTTTGAATGGGAAAGCTCGCATTCGAGTTTTAAATACGCAATTTTCGTGTGCTTCAACATAATCTTATAATTATGCTATTTCCAAAAATAGAATATAACCGATTCGGGTTGAAAGTTTTTCCGACAATTGGTGACCGAGAGGACGACCAATTCACTAAAACGTCTATTTCCGGTGCGATGGATTAGAATGTCCTTTTCATATCCTTTTCTATTTCAACCAAGGACGGGCACTTGTTCCCAATGGGGATAAAAGTGTCCTAGCTGGGTTTGGAGATAGAACCGGACATTCTTAGCCCCGGGCATTCTTATCCCCCGTACATTTTTAGCCTTCACATCGGCATGATAGAACAAATTGCGGAATGCCAGTCTGCACGACTTCCGTTTAGAGAAACTTTCATGTTTCTAATCCCATTGGTTCTCCGTCATTCACACAGCTCCTGATCTGCCCTCTATTCTGCTTCATTTGCCATTTCTGTAATACTCATTGGCTAGACCTTTGACATTGTACCGCCATTATGGTTTGACCTTTGACCTACTGGGCCGTGGATCACGTGTCCGACTTAGGGCGTCTACCATGCCATCGCTTTTAATACTACTCCTCGAACAGGAAATGACGTATTGCCGGACGTAACCTCATTGTTGGAAGTGACCTCGAAGATCGGTCCCCATTTTGGACCGGAAGTAACGTTGCCGTCCCACCACCTCCTGCTATACTCTAACATTTCCGCTCTCTATACACCTACTACTCTCTATAGCTAACTGGTAATTACGAGATAGCCAAGTCGTAATTACGAGAAAGCTAACGTGTAATGACGATATACTAACGAGTAATTACGAGACAGATAACTCGTAATTACGAGATGAATAACGCATAATTACGAGATAGCTTACGCGTAATTATCAGATATTAAGGCGTAATTACGAGATAGTTAACGCGTAATTGCGGGATAGCTACGGCGTAATTACGAGATACCGGTTTATACTAGTTTTTTTTCACCAAGGTCCCCTAGACGCTTCCGTAGAATTCAGGTAAACAGAAAACTAAATGAACTCTCATATCTTTGATGAATCTGACATACGCACCTCTCTTCATATTTTTGGACAAATGTTTCGCGAAATCCGATATAGCCTATTTTATTCATATATTTTATTTCTATACTTTCATCTTTGAACAGGTATGCCTTTTCCGGATGAGGAATCTTTATTGCTGTACTACGAGAAGTTCGGAGGAGGGGACAATGACAATCTGGGAGCCGTTGTCTTCGGTGGTGACTTCACTTCAAACGGAAGCGTTCCAAAACAGATGACATTAAAGATACGACCACCGAGAGGATACCGCGGGGGGTCGCGGTGGAAAACCGAATCTCTTTATGATTATGATCAGTACTTTGATGACAGACCCCCATCCTCGAGAAGCCCATATTATGGCGGTAAGTGTCGACATCAACGGAACCCTGTCTGAAATTGTACGTATACACACGTACTACGGTGAGCTCACAGTAGTGGAAAATGACAGCTCCGAAACACAGGTTCACGGTGCTGAGTATAGGGAGTAGGATACATGACGATGTTCTGAAGGTCATGTTCCCACTACTGCTCATCGGCGGGAACTAATTAAAAGCACCCCCTGCTCTGTGGTACACCCCAAATCGCCCAGGCCAGATAGGAGTGCACGCTCCCCTCTCTCCGTGTAAACTATAAAGCAGAGTAAGTCAGGCAGATATGTGAAATGATTGTGCACTTTTTGATAAAAACATGAAATTTGGCAGAATGATAGATAAACACATATGATTCATTTTTGGAGGGGGAGTCCGGCTTGTAAATCCGTATTTTGGCCGCCATTTTGAATTTCAAAATGGCCGCCATCAAATACCACAAAGTCGCATTTCTGCACTCCTGAGACATATAGGAGGCCAATTTAAATGGTAATACCCACATTTGCGTACTCAAGGAAGCAGATCAACACAGTTTTGTTGCATCAGAACTGATGGAATTCGAGATGGCGGCCGTTTTCTTTTCAAAATGGCTTTCGAGAATCGCTTTTCATTGGACAAGTGGCATGTGTGGTTAAATTTCCACATGAACAGCTGCAATAAAAGCGAGGTTGAGATACTACGGCTACATCCTAGAAACCTCCGTATTCTAAAGTCTGAAAGTGAGGTACCAAGAGAAGTTATTCTGTAGACTGATATGGTTGCTTTTCAGTCGCCAAACGTCAAGTTTACCCACCTTTTACATATCTCTCCAACTCATTCACAAAGCTGATATCCAGAATAGGTCACATCTTGTGTATTTATCTAATACTCTACATTTGATTGACCTGACATGTGGCATCGTGTATTTCCATCGGTGATGTCTGCAATATATGAAGTTAGTGACGCTGGAGACTAATCTCCGTGGCAGAATGCTGAGCCTAATTCGAATAAATTAACCTTGTTGCATGTATAGTTTACCCAATATAGATCTTCTGTTCGAAATAGAATATGATAATTTCTGAGGAGTCAAAATGGCCGCCATTCAATTTTCGTGTTAATTTTCCATCCCCACTCACTTGGAGAAGCCCCTCTTGAACAACGGAGAAAAAGCTAACCCAAGCTTACTCTCTTTTTTTTTTGTTTTTCAAAGAGGGAACGTCTTATTTTTCATTCGTGAACTCCAGTTGAATCAATGGTATTATAACACTCGTACCCTTCAGTTCCGATCAAACCTACACTCATGCTTTTTTTCGTTTTATGAGAATTTAATTTTTACGCATCCTGTCCCAAAAATATTTTATATTTCATATACACATGCAGCCATAGACCCTAGTCCGAAAACATCGGCTAAGGAGTCTATTTTTTTGGTTGTTGTTGCTGAATCTGACTCATGTGATAGGAATGCCACGCCCCCTTACCCTATATTTACCTATCACAGCCAGAGTTTCTGAGTTACCATAGACCCTTGTTATTTTCCATACACAGACACCCCAACCAGAGTATATCCCCATGGCATTATACCCCCCTCCCCCTCCCCCACCCCCAATACTAGAATCAAATGGAAACTCCACCCCCTCTCATCAAACAATGTAACACATCAACAAAGTTTTGTGGTTAGGTTAAATAAAGATATTTGTTTTAATTATGAAAATAAAAAATACTCGATCACATGTCATCACAAATAATATATATTCACTAAGAGGGCTGGGGAAGAATATTTTAGGGGGGGGGTGCCCTGGGTGGTCGGTGGGGGGGGAATGTATTCTGTCAGCTAGCACTGTTCTTTATCAAACACAAGGCAGTTTTTTTTAATTGAGCATTAGAAATAGTTCATTACGTATAATATCGAGGATTACTTCGTATGCATATTTAAAATACATATACGGTATAGTAAAATCACAGACTTGTACATGAATATGAACCCGAGTACATATGGGAGATAAAGAGGAAATATGAAAATATACATAAAATAACACACTGGAGGAAAGACTAAGTAATAATTAGAAAATTAGTTGGAGGAAATATTTAAGTAATTATGTCGATCACTTTTCTATGCGACCGTGTCTGATACCCTTGTTTGTCAAAACAGGAAAGGTAGCTGAAGATGGTGCGCTTGATGAGATATCAAAAAGCCTGCAGTGATGCTGAATGAAAGTTCTAAAACCGCGCCAGAAATCGAAGGCTATGACGTTTGGAAGGTCATTATGTGATGTCATGAATTAAAACATCAGTCACTTTCTTCAGCCGCATTTTTCATTTATTTATTTATTTATTTATTTTTCTGAGCAGTTGACAAAACTCGGACATCTTCAATCAGTCATTTTTACATTCCGTTAACATTGTATAAATAGGTTTTATGTACATTTCTATTGCGACTTGGTAAACAATAGTTTCATAGTTGCATATTCAGTTAATCTATGCATATGAATATTGTATGATATCACTAGTTATGATATACTATTATATGATATCCATTATACTGTTTAAAAAGGTGCTATTATTATGTGCTTTATTGTAAAACTTAATTGTAGCCTAAACATATGTGCGTGTTTTAAAATGTGCTATAAATACTGTATGGCTATATACTGTGTATCACTATGTGATCCCTTTATCGTAAAAATATGTGGAAATTTTTATATTCTCACATTCACAGAGAAAAGAAAAAGAAAAATTAAAGAAAAACTTGTGTTATTGCCAAATCATTTAAAAAATATGTTCAAAATAAGCTAAAAATATATGTGGGGAAATGCCCACTGGGGGAAATGTCCATATATACTCCCTTCCAGCGAGTGTAGGAGAAAACCTTCAGTGGACAAAACTCCCATGGACAAAACCCCCAGGGCACAAAACCCCCAGGGCACAAAACCCCCATCATATACTATTCTGTGCTACTTCAATAAGCATTTGAATGGAACAAGGCAGTGTGACTAACGTCGCAGGCATTAGGACTCCGACGCGAACTGAACTCTTGGAAATCCTCTCACCCTAAGTTGAAATAGAATCCAGGGCATTTCCCCCAGTGGACATTTCCCCCAGCGGACATTCCCCCCATGGACATTTCCCCCAGTGGGCATTTCCCCCAGTGGACATTTCCTTCAGTGGACATTTCCCCCACTCTATATTTTTAGGTTATTTTGAAAATAGTTTTTAAATAATTGAAAAGTAAAGTAAAGCTTTCGTGAGGGTCTCTGTTAAATGTGATAATCTCAGTTTTCTGTGTTTTCTGAGCGTTCAACAATCAGGGGAAATAACTCTGGCTGGCATGTGTCACATCAAGTCTGACTTATGAGGCAGATTTTAATGAAAGAAACATCACTCTCTGATTGGCTGGTCGTTCTTCCAATTCTTCCCACAAGCCAATGAAAAGACCAATCCATGCTATGAAAATGGAACATATACATATACACTGATGCACCAGATTTAGTTTCTATTAACTCCATTATCATAAGCTTATCATCACACTGTGACATATTAACCCTGCCTGGCCTGGGCGATTTGGGGTGTGTCGCAGCCCGGGGGGGGGGGGCGGAAAGTGCCCCCTTCCCCCCCTATATATTTTCTCTACCACTAAGGCTAGAGCGCTGAAACTTACCACACAGTATATTGGGTTCTACCGGAAAATGTAAAAAAATCCAAGATGGCCGCCATGATGACGTCACAGTGACGTCATCTTCTCGGAAGCCATTTTCCTGCCGTTTTAGGGTCGATTTTTCGAAATTTTCATTTTTCCGATTTTTCTCTCGAAAAAAATCAAATAAAATATAGAATAATTAGTTTTGCTTAAATAAAATACTTTTAAGGCCTTTTAGGCAAGGAAAATGTGAAAAAATGGAGCGAAAAGATTGAAAAACACGACTTTCGCGGATACCACATGGCCGCCATTTTGAATTTACCCATGATCCTCTGCCCGGGGGTATATGAAAATAGGCTCAAAATGGCCCCAATAAGATAAGGGAGTGTCTCAAAAGGTAAATCGACCAATCGTGATTGATCGTTTCCTTGAAACATACAACATTCGAGAATGAAGCTCTTTCACATGGATACTTGTATGTGTACGTCGGAGAGATTTGCCAAGTTTGGTACGGAGTTATTAAATAATCAACTCCGTTTTCAGCCTCCCCTCTCTCCATATGCACAGCAGGACGGCATATACTCTCGACGCCAAGCAGCCTATGGTAACCGCGCAGTCTGAAGGATATGTTTTTCTCTCCAGGGTATCTTGTGAGGAGGTTCTTAGCGGCCCAGATGGCTTTGATGACCGCCATTATAGAACACCAAAACGCTGACGTGAACATCAACCGAGACGCCAAGGTTATACTACAGCAAATGCCGTATATACCCTTCTACAAAGATTCAAAAGACGGAATTTTCATTGGAATCGTAGCGCCGTTAGTGATTGTGGTGAGCTTCACTCTGAATGCTCTACAAATCACAAAGAACATCATCTTCGAGAAGGAGAAGAAACTTAAGGTAAAGTTCCTTTCAAATAAAAAAAGGTACGATTTTCGGGAGATAGGTAAATCTTATTTTTGTCCATATTTTCATCACGTACATTCCGACTTTTATAATTATGTCTTTCTCTTTTATTCTGAGATCCTCTGTTTGACGCAGTCTGTGTTGTTGGTTCGGTCACATGTCGGTTTCTCCAGAAATTTTGTTTAGAACACACAAATATGGACAAAAATAAGATTTTTTTCTCCCCAAAGGTGTTTAACGGACAATAAACTAATTAAGTTAATTCACAGTACATCCAGTATTACGGACTTTATTGTTCATTTCTGAAGGACTTTTACAAATGCGTTACTAAGACTGGAGGGCTAGACCGACTTTTCGCCATGTAACTTTAATACACGACACTAATGCCTCGGAGGGGTCGAATTATTTGTCTTAATTATAAAACAAAGCTAAAGGCTAAACTGTGCTAAGTTGTGGTCACGTGCTATGTTACCAGACCATGTTTGGCCTGGTAACCGCAACTTTATATGCTCGTTTGAATGTAATATTTACTTGTAGTATAATATCCAAAGACGTTTCAAGTATATATATATAACATATTTTGTTGGGGAGCCTTTTTGTCTTATTATGATTCATGTATATTGCAAAATTCTGCCAGGCAGCAGATTTTGGAATACAGATATAGGTTTTTGGCTTCACTCTATTGGTTTATTAATCTTTCTCTGTCTTGTTTTGGTTTTGTGTCGCGTGTGTTGGTTTTTTTTCTTCTTTTTTTCTCCTTTTTATTCGCTGAAAATATTGGGGAGGCCATGTATTTGGATTATGGACGCGGAAATTGACTGTCGGATTCAGCCCTTGTATTTACTCTATTGCAGGAGTCGATGAAAATGATGGGATTGTCTAATTTCATCTACTGGAGCTCCTGGTTTGTCAAGTCCTTCATCTATCTTTTCATAGCCATGGCTATTTTCGCCATTTTATTCTTCATCCCCGTGACTCGTGCCGGCTATGGCGTCATCGGTCGAAATGATGGTTCGCTTTTCTTCGTGTTCCTCCTCTGCTATGCTGTCTCGGTCATAGCTTTTAGTTTCCTCATCAGCGTATTTTTTAAGAAAGGTAAGAAAACATGCCAATGCCACGCCTAAGGGAATTCAGTTTATTATGATATAGTGTCTCCTGAACTGTAACGTAGAGAGTCATCGTTATATGCTACTGGCGTTTGTAAGTTCATTGAGCTCATTTAATCAGCGTCGATCTGTACGACGTCCCGTTCTCTCTTTTCGTTTAAATCTCGCGAGATTCGCTTCTACGAGAAGATATTCACGCGTGAGTTTCCGCGTAAGATCTTTGGGTCAGTCACAATTCCATCAAGTGACGACGCTAAACTGCACAAATTAGTCTCTCAGTAACAGTACTAAACCACCCGACAGTAGTTTCTAAAAAGAGAGTTCAACGCCAGTGGAGCCATGGGAGCCGACGGAGCGGCAGGAGCGGGCGGATATGCATACGTCACTTCCGGCGATGACGTCACTTCCAACGGGGGGCGCCTCCATGACGTCATTTCCGGGGATGACGTAACGTCCGTTGATGTCGTCACTCCGATGATAATCTCCAGACGTTACGTGTCTGTCTTAAGACGTATCATGTCAATCGTAAGAGGTGACATGGTTACCTTAAGGCGTTACGTGGCTATCTCAAGGCATTGTGTAACGAAATAGACTACGTGACGCTACGTGGTTATTTCAAGACATGATGTGCTAATCTTAAGACGTAACATGTCAATCTTGAAACGTGACACGACGGACTTATGGTGTAGTATGACTATTTTAAAACGTTACGTGTCTGTCACTAGGCATTGTGTAGCGAAATAGACTACGTGGCAAATCCCAAGACGTTACGTGGTTATCTTAAGACCTGATGTGACTATCTGGCGAGGTTACGTGGAAGGATAGGCTTTGACCAACATCAGATAGACCATTGTACCAGTTACCAACGCATCAGTTTCGAACTAACCAATGAGAGTGTAGAACGAAGTAAATAAGTTTCGAATCAGCCAATCGGAAACTAGTACGGCAGATGTACTCAGAGGACAACGGAACATCGTCATAGGTAAAAAAGAAGATGGAGCAATTGAAGCACGTCTATTACGGTGAACACTGTTCATCAATCATACCTTACTATATTAACGTATTAATAGCGTAATAAGTTAATAATTCTATATTAAATCGTGTAAATATCCTACTATATTTTCACATGTATTAAGGTTAACACCCGCTTGGGCCCGCTGACGCCCGCTAGCGTCCGCAAACGCCCGCTAGCGCCCGCAAACGCTCGTCTCAACGCCTGTCGACATCAAAGAGATCAACACGTTCACAAGTTTTTATATATTTTATTGTCCCCAATGTTACGTCGTACCCAAGCCGGAGAAACGCGTTGGATATGTTTACAAGTCATAAAACTGGAGTGATATCAGTCTTAATCGCGCTCTTGCTGTTGTTCGTGCATTCTTGAAGTTTCATCTTCGGTCATCTCCGACATCTTTTCGTTTTATTTCTTTATTTCAGCATTTGAAAAGAAGCTTCGTAAATCACAGTCAGTTTTTTTTTGTTCTTATTATTATTCAGTAAGAATGAGCCCTTCTTTCCCATCAGACTCGCTACCTACCAATCCGAGAAAGTCCGAGGGCAACATGTCCATGAACTACTGTTTTCGCATCTTGATGGCATTTTTAGGGCCTCTCTGGGAGGTAACACAATAAACTCTTCTAAGTAGCTCTTGGTTTTCATGATGGCCCTGTAGTTATGATCTCTCTTCATTTCAAGAGGATTCAAGGTATAGTTTTCATACAGAGCCTTTGCATATTTTATGATTTGGGGCTGCATGCTGATAAACGCCTTCTGTAAGATCTGTTCATTCTGTCCATCTGCCTGGATAGCAGCGGCGTGTGTGGTAATAACCACAATGCGATCCCAAAATGATGGCTCCCCGTTGTCCGTGTCTGGATCACCCAAACTTTCACTTTTCTGGAATGAGCCAATGCTGTTCGCGTCAGAGAATGAGTTTTCATCACTGCCATCGCCAGAGGATGTGCTCTCAGTATCCGTTTCATCGCGTAGACTCTCACTGTCTACATTAGAGACCTCGTCGGTGTCTTCGTACCCATGGATATTCTTCCGATGTCTAATCATATGTTGGTACCTGGTGAATGATAGGTTACACCCAGAGCAAGAATAGGACATGTTGAACTGAACGACAAGGGTGAAGTGAGCTACTCTTTCTAGTAGGGTTGTATTTATGAATGATTGTCGCAGCGCCATCTATACACCGATAGGAAGAACTTTCGCTATGCATGGACGGTGTCCTATCCGATTGGGTGATAAGCCAGCGGGCGTCAGCGGGCGTTTTCGGACGCTAGTGGGCGTTTGCTGACGCTAGCGGCCGTCAGCGGGAACCCGCAAGCGTTCGTAAACGCGCGATAGCGGGCGTCAGCGAGCGCCAGCGGTTGCTTGCGGGCGTTAGCGGGCGTTTACGGACGCTTGCGGGAGTTGTTTCGCTATGCATGGACGGTGTCCTATCCGATTGGTTGATAAGCCATCACGGTATAATGCTTTGACGTACCCCACTCCCCCGTAATACGTTGGCACCTGTCAACGCCACCAACGCCCGCAAACGTCCGCTAGCGCCCGCAAGCGTCCGTCAACTCCCGCAAATGCTCGCCGACGACTGCTAGCGTCCGCAACGCCCGCTAGCTCATCAACCAATCGGATAGGACACCGTCCATGCATAGCGAAAGTTCTTCCTATCAGTGTATAGATGGCGCTGCGACAATCATTCATAAATACCACCCTACTAGAAAGACTAGCTCACTTCACCCTTGTCGTTCAGTTCAACATGTCTTATTCTTGGTCCGAGTGGAACCGATCGTTCACCAGGTACCACGATATGTTTAGACATCGGAAAAATATCCTTGGGTACGAAGACACCGACGAGGTCTCTAATGTAGACAGTGAGAGTCTACCCGATGATACGGATACTGAAAGCACATCCTCTGGCGATGGCAGTGATGAAAACTCATTCTCTGACACGAACAGCATGAGCTCATCCCAGAAAAGCGAAAGTCTGGGTGATCCAGACACGGACGACGGGGAGCCATCATTTTGGGATCGCATCGTGGACAAGGCTATTGACACACACTGTGCTGCTATCCAGGCAGAGGGACAGGATGAACAGACCTTACAAAAGGCGTATATCAACATGCAGCTCCGAATCATAAAATCTGCAATGGCTCTGTGTGAAAACTATACCTTGATTCCTCTTGAAATGAAGAGAGATCCTAATCACAGGGCCATCGTGAAAACCAAGAGCTACTTAGAAGAGGTTATTGGGTTACCCCCCAGAGAGGCCATAAAATGCTATCAAGATGTGGAAGCAGCTGATCAAGGCCATGTTGCACTCGGACTTTCCCGGACTGGTAGATAGCGCGGCTGATAAAGAAGAAGGGCGCATTCTTACAGAATAATAATAAGAGAAAAGAAAAACTGACGGTGATTTACGAAGCTTCTTTTCATATGCTGAAATTAAGAAATAAAGCGTAAAGATGTCGGAGATGACCGAAGATGAAACTTCAAGAATGCACGAACAACAGCAAGAGCGCGTTTAAGACTGATATCACTCCAGTTTTATGACTTGTAAACATATCCAACGCGGTTCTCCAGCTTGGGAACGACGTAACATTGGAGAAAATAAAATATATAAAAACTTGTGAACGTGTTGATCTCTCTCTCTTTCTCTCTGATGTCGACAGGCGTTGAGACGAGCGTTTGCGGGCGCTAGCGGGCGTTTGCGGGCGCTAGCAGGCGTTTGCGGGTGCTAGCGGGCGTTTGCGGACGCTAGCGGGCGTCAGCGGCCCCAAGCGGATGTTAATCTTAATACATGTGAAAATATAGTAGGATATTTACACGATTTGATATAGAATTATTAACTTATTACGCTATTAATAATACGATGGTTAATATAGTAAGGTATCATTGCGTGTTCACCGTAATAGACGTACAATTGCTCCATCGTTTTTACCTATGACGATGTTCCATTGTCCTCTGAGTACATCTGGCGTACTAGCTTCTGATTGGCTGATTCGAAACTTGTTTACTTCGTTCTACACTCTCTACATTCCCATTGGTTAGATGAGTTGGTAACTGGTACAATGATCTATCTGATGTTGGTCAAAGCCTATCCTTCAAGGTAAACCTCTCCAGATAGTCACATCAGGTCTTAAGATAACCACGTAACTTCTTAAGATTTGCCACGTAGACTATTTCGCTACACAATGCCTTGAGATAGCCACGTAACGTTTTAAAAGTCATACCACACCTTAAGTCCGTCATGTCACGTCTCAAAATTGACATGTTACCTCTTAAGATTAGCACGTCACGTCTTGAGATAACCACGTAACGTCTTAAGATTTGCCACGTAGTCTATTTCGCTCACAATGCCGTGAGATAGCCATGTAATGCCTTAAGGTAACCATGTCACCTCTTACGATTGGCATGATACGTGTTAAGACAGACACGTAACGTCTTGAAATTATCAGCGGAAAGTGACGTCATCGCCGGAAGTGACATCATCGTCGGCTCCCATGGCTCCACTGGCGTTGAACTCTCTTTTTAGACACTACTCCCGACGCATATGACATCTACTGGTTGAAAACTGAGTGTGATAATGGTGACCCTTTTTTACAATCAACTGAGAAACGCATCCATATGAGTGTCCCTTGTCGTTTATTAATAAACTCAATTGATTACATAAATTACATGTAGTTTACTAATCGCTTCAAATAATTAACAAAGTCGATGCTATTTTGTTAATATCTCACCGATAACACTTATCGCCATGAGTATATAAGGGGATCAAGTTTCTTACATTTGTATCAACCTGACTACACTATTCACGTGATGGAAAATTTGAATTGTATGTTGACTGTTGAAAAAGTTAGCAGTGGACGGAAAAATCTACTTGGGACGAAGATAGCCTCGCTCTCAAAATAGTGGTCAGTGACATGGCTCTCACTTACGTGAGAGTCATAACGCCACTATCACAAAGCATGACTCTCTGTTGAGAATATTCTCTTCAAGAGAATAATTCTTTAATTCTCTTTTGTCGAGTAAAGGGACCGAAGGACAGATGTTGATTAAATGAGCGAATGAGTTCAGGGATTCCGCAGATATAAATCTGACAACATGTCTCGCATTGATTAGCCATTCTTGGCCAACTGAACTACAATATCAGTAAACTCAGATATAATATCGCAGAATTTCCCGAGGCATGATAGCACTCCATTTCCAGCTAACAGTCTGCTACTACAGTCTGTCCTGAACGGTCCCGAACTACCTTCGTGAGAATATCCGAACCTCTCTATCCATTCGGCCACGGAATCACTCTACAAGAGACTGTGTTTAAAGTCTATTCATACTACGCATATGCCTCGCACATGTGCTTGTTTTACCTAGAAGAACTATGACGTCGTCTGGTTTGTGTTTGATAGTTCCTGCTCTACTCCCTTGCATACCGCTCTTCAGTGCCAGTGGGAGAAATGAGTATGCGGTAAACCCAGCAACAGACTGTCGTAGCAGTTTCCTACCCCATTTCCGTACGCTTTCGTACCTGGGGATTTCCCTGATATGCCATCTTGGTTTAGCTGGATTGGGCCCACTACGGCGCGGATCGGTTATGTCAAAATTTATCAAGCGTGAACTGTGGTATGAGATAAATCTGCTGTATCCATTCTTTTGACAAATATGCGTTATGACATTTACGCCTGCGGCTTAATTTCACTTTTTTCTTCTCATTTTTCCAGCAAACAATGGTGCCGCCGCCTGTGGTGTGTTGTTCCTCCTATCATACTTGCCAGGGTTGACGCTCTTGGGACCGTACTATTATATGTCTCAAACACAGAAGCTAGCCTGTTGTCTTGTCCCCAATATCGCCTTATCATTCGGATGTAACGCGTTTGCATTGTATGAAGGCACGGGTAGGTTTGATGTCAATTATTTTTTTAATTGAATGAACATTTTCAATCCATTCAGGGTTCTTGGCACACATACAGGTTGGACGGACAGGATTAAAAGAATACATATACACGTTGTCAATCACAAACATTTAAGTCGTTTAGAGATAATTTTTCAGTGTTACCTATGGGTTGGCATAGCTCTACGGTTAGGAGGGGCCGTGGGTTCGTGGCATGAACTGCAAAAACGGACACGCTTCGCTGAACAGCAGTATATGGAGTGGCAGCTGGTTTGGGACGGGAGTTTCTATGTCGTTTCATTGAAATATATTTTGAAAATATTTAGCTTTAGTGATAACTTGCATAGATCTATTTCCAACGTGAAATGACCAAAATATTTATGACGTTAATTATATGGCGGTTTGATTTTAACCCTATCGGGCCTTGGCATTTTTGGACCTATCCAGGCGGTGTCTGTGTTAGAGAAGAGGAGAGGGGGGGGGGAGGGCATCCCCCAATTATTAATGTCTTACCTCTTAAGCTACGGGGCTGAAACTTACCACATTATACCCTTGAGTCAAGCTCTACCGGAAAATGTAAAAAAAAATGCAAGATGTCCGCTTTGATGACGTCACAGTGACGTCATTTTCGAAAAGGCATGTTTTTGTGGATTTTTCGGTCAGATTTTTGAATTTTTTATTCATGTAATTTCTCCACAAAAGCTAGATGATAAATTTGTAAGTATTAATCTTATGTGAAATAAAATAGTTTTTTACCCCTCGGGCAAATTTTGCCCGAAGGGTATTGTCGTCGTCAGCGTCGTCTGTCTGTCCGTCCGTCCGTCTGTCCTTCTTTCTTGTGAACACGATATCTCAAAAAGAATTATAGTCTGGTATTGTGAATTCATACCACATATGTATCGGGTGAAGGGTATTAAAAATAATATGCCTATTAAAAATATATATGTATATATCTATTAAAAATGACTGACCTTGACCTATTTTATCAAGGTCAAATTCTCGTGTTTGCTATATTTTTTGAAGGATTAAAGCTAAGGTCTCCAAATTTTTATTATATATTCAACTCGTGAATGACTAGAAGCCTATCCCAGTTGACTGACCCTGACCTATTTTTATAGGTTATACACTGTTCATTATGATATAACATGAAGAAATAAAGCTAGGCTTTCCAAATTAATACTATGTATACATCTGGCGAATGTCTAGAGGTGTGCTGAAGATGAATGACCTTGACTTACCTTATCACGGTCAAATTATAGTATTTGCTATATTTTTTGAAGGATTGAAGCTAAGGTCTCCAAATTCATATTACTTAAGCAACTGGTGAATGACTAGAAGCCTGTCTCAGTTGACTGACCTTGACCTATTTTTTATAGGTATACACTGTTTATTATCATATAACAATAAATGAAGCTAGGCTTTCCAAATTAATACTATGTATACATCTGGTGATGCTCCAAATGTGTGCTGAAGATGACTGACTTTGACTTATTTTATCTTTGACCTATTTTTTCCAGGTCAGCTTCTATTTAGTACAATATTACATGAAAGATTATATCTACATTGTCCAAATTCATACCACTTATGGCTGGACCTGAAGTCTATTGAAGAATATCACTGACCTTGATCTCTTCAAAATGTCAAATTCTATATGTTAAGTCTAAGATCCCCAAATTCATGTTCCTTATGCAATTAAGTTAGAATTGACTTGAACATTTTTGAAGATGACGTGGCTTGATCTATATTTCCAAGATAAAATTACTTGATTTGATTATAAGCTTTTTAGAAGAGTATATTTAGAGCTGAGAATTCGGTCATGCTCTACCAGAACCTCAGGCGTTGGCAAAAGCTGAACTACAGTCAACTCACCTAGATCACATTTTGTTGATCTATTTCTAAAAATACACTGATTATATTATACAATGCATGATTGCTGGGTGTAGACAATAACTGATAGCCGAGGGGTATTGAAGCCCAATGGGCTATTTGTCCCACTTCTTCTCGCGGAATAGCAGAAACTTTGGAGAAAAATGAGGAAAGCATCACGTTTCTTGTCCCCACGTGAGCAACCATCTTGAATTTACCCATGATCCTTTGCTTGATGGGGGGTGGGTATGCAAATAGGCTAAAAATGACCCCTGTATGATAAGCTACAAAGTCAGGGAGTGTCAGCTCTCAATCTTTTGTCGTTTCGGAGATAGCGCAGTAAGTTTGGTAGGGTGCCATAATGCCACCCCCAGGCGCCTGTTAGGGTTAAGAATCGAGAAGATTTGACCACATTCACGCCAATTTACAATATTTCCCCATATATGAGCATAGTCAGAAATTGGAGCTTAAAAATCCGGATATAGCCGCCAACAACTAGGCTCTCCAGCTACTACTGTTCGGTTAAACGTGACCATTGTTATTGAGCTAATGTGGGAAGGTGGCATGGTATTTATATTAATGTCATATGTGCACTTCTCCCCCTTGGGAAAACTTACCTCACTTTAACAATAGTTGCATTCTGTGTTCTCCTTGCATCACCAGTGAAGAAACGAATCATCTCCAGATCTGGCCCTGCAAGTCCCGCGCAATCGAACGCCAAGAATTCCTTCTCTATCTTCAGTCCACGTACGTCGAAACGTGATTACATTCTGCTCCGTGAAATAAAAGTTATTTCTTGGAAATCAGACCAAATGTGAATTACCTTACGATGCCTGAAGCTTGATGACCTCAAATATGGTCTGCATCGAGTCTAAAGCACAATGATTTGTTTCGGGTCTATCCAACGGGCCAACCTTATGGTAATATACGGGTGCCCCCTAATTCGATCGGCCCGAGAGTTACGTCATATGGTTTCCCCGATTTGAAGGTCCCCATTTCTGAGACGCCCCCTGACGTGGATGGTATTCCGATAATGAGTATGCATGGTGGTTCCTATATGCCTAAACATTCGTCCATCTCTGCGTCGTAGGACATAGCCTCTTCGCAATAAGACGAGGTATACAGGCATCCGGTTGTGGAACCACCCGCACACGGTAGCTCAATTACCAACTTCCCCTGATGTACCAGATTCTTGTACGGGTCTGTTACGAGTGATGCGCCGTCCTGTTCGTACTTCCGGTCGAAGACCCCGTATGCCAGTTCGAAATCCATTACACTAGCCGGTCCCTGTGCCAGTGGGGATTACGAACACCCCGTCAGCCCTAGATTCCGGTTGGCTCTGATATACCTGATCCGATCCTCGCTGCATTTCTTGTGGGAATGGAACAGCAATGTGAGGAGGTACGGATTATAACAGATGCATTTTGCCCTTTGCCCGAAGGGTATTGTCGTCGTCAGCGTCGTCTGTCTGCCCGTCTGTCTGTCTGTCTGTCCGTCCGTCTGTTCGTCTGTCCATCTTTCTTGTGAACACAACATCTCCAGAAGAATTATAACCAGGCATTGTGAATTCATACCACATATGTATCGGGTGAAGGGTCAGAAGCCTATTAAAAATGACTGACCTTGACATATTTTATCAAGGTCAAATTCTAGTATTTACTATATTTTTTGAAGGATTAAAGCTAGGGTCTCCAAATTCATATTATATATGCAACTCGTGATTGACAAGAAGCCTATCCCAGTTGACTGACCCTGACCTATTTTTTATAAGTCATATACTGTTTATTATGATATAACAAGAAGAATTAAAGCTAGGCTTTCCGAATTAATACTATGTATATATCTGGCAAAGGTGCAAAGGTGTATTGAAGATGTCTGACCTTGACCTATTTTATCAAGGTCAAATGATAGTGGTTGCTATATTTTTTGAAGGATTAAAGCTAGGGTCTCCAAATTCATATTACTTATACAACTGGTGATTGACTAGAAGCCCATCTCAGTTGACTGACCTTGACCTATTTTTTCAAGGTCATATACTGTTTATTATGGTCTAACATGAAGAAATATATCTAGGCTTTCCAAGTTAATACTATGTATACATCTGACGAAGGTCCAGAGGTGTACTGAAGATGACTGATTTTAGCCTATTTTATCAAGGTCAAATGATAGTATTTGCTATATTTTTTGAAGGATTAAAGCTAGGGTCTCCAAATTCATATTACTTATACAACTGGTGATTGACTAGAAGCCTATCCCAGTTGACTGACCTTGACTAATTTTTTCAATGTCGTATAATGTCTAACAGGAAGAAATATATTTAGGCTTTCCAAATTGAAACTAAGTATACATCTGGCAAAGGTCCAGAGGTGTACGGAAGATGACTGACGACCTATCTTATCAAGGTCAAATTTTAGTATTTGCTATATTGTTTGAAGGATTAAAGCTAGGGTCTCCAAATTCATATTATGTGTGCAACTCGTGATTGACTAGAAGCCTATCCCAGTTGACTGACCTTGACCTATTTTTAAAGGTCATATACTGTTTATTAGGATATAACATGAAGAGATAAAGCCAGGCTTTCGAAATTAATATTATGTATACATCTGGCGAAGGTCCAGAGGTGTACCGAAGATGACTGACCTTGACCTATTTTATCAATGTCAAATTATAGTATTTGCTATATTTTTTGAAGGATTGAAGCTAGGGTCTCCAAATTCATATTACTTATGCAACTGGTGATTGACTAGAAGCCTATTCCAGTTGACTGACCTTGACCTATTTTTTCAAGGTCATATACTGTTTATTATGGTCTAACATGAAGAAATATATCTAGGCTTTCTAAATTAAGACTATGTATACATCTGGCGAAGGTCCAGGTGTGTACCGGAGATGTCTGACCTTGACCTGTTTTATCAAGGTCAAATTTTAGTATTTGCTATATTGTTTGAAGGATTGAAGCTGGGGTCTCCAAATTGATATTACTTATGCAACTGGTGATTGGCTAGAAGCAAATCCCAGTTGACTGACCTTGACCTATTTGTTCAAGGTCATATACTGTTTATTATGATATAACAAGAAGAAATAAAGCTAGGCTTTCCGAATTAATACTGTGTATATATCTGGCAAAGGTCCAGAGGTGTATTGAAGATGACTGACCTTGACGTATTTTATCCTTGACCTATTTTATATAGGTCAGATTCTATTTAATACAATATTCCATGAAAGATTATATCTACACTGTCCAAATTTATACCACTTATTGCTGGACCTGAAGTCTATTGAAAAATATCACTGACCTTGACCTATTTTCAAAAGGTCAAATTCTGTATGTTAAGTTTAAGATCTCCAAAATGATGCAATTAAATTAGAACTGACTTGAAGATTTTTGAAGATGACTGACCTTGATCTATATTTCCAGGATAAAATTACTTGATTTGATTATAAGCTTTTTAGAAGAGTATATTTAGAGCTAAGAATTCGGTCATACTCTACCAGAACTTGAGGCCTTGGCAAAAGCCAAATTACACGTAACAGTCAACCCTACCAGATCACAGTTTTGTTAATCTAGTTCTAAAAATACACTGATGATATTATACAATGCATGATTGCTGGGTGTAGACAATAACTGATAGCGGAGGCGTATTGAAGCCCAATGGGCTATTTTTGTAATCAGCTTTCGGTTGCGCAGCCACCGAACTGGACAGCTGAAAGGACGAGGTGTATTCCTTCCATGAATCTTCGCAGTAGGAGGATTTGAAAGTGGATACGGATCAGTATGAACTGAATGAACGCATCAATACAGATCCAGAGGCACGAAGATATTTTGACTAAATATCTGACCGCTATGGCCTATATCCTGATCTTTCCAGTCCGGAAACTCGTCATGCGAGGGGTCCCCAGTCGTTACCACCGTCGACTGCTATAACCCCTGTAGCAGAGATGTTCCAAAGGATATTAGCAGAACCGGATACGCAGGAAGAAAGGCTGCAGAGACAAGCTTCTAAAGCTCTCTTTCGACCTGCGGGATCTTCTGGAGTCCTTCCAGTGATGAAACCGACGAATCGTTCGTATAGTGTACACGGTTCGCCATCCAGCTTTAGGTCAGCGGATGTCAATGGGCATTTCTTTTTTTTTTATGTCATTCCGGGATTGACATTCTCCCTTAACATCGACGTCTCGTTTAGCAATAAACCGGCCGCAACACTGGATTAAGCAGCTTGTCAAGGAGTCGCGATCTCGTATCTTCTGCACTGGTTTTTGAGTTTTAGACGAGCTGGATCGATTTGACCCAAGTTAGAAAGGGTTTAAAGCTTGTGTCAGGATACCAGAAGTCAGCCTGATGGGCGAGTACAGATTTGTTGGCGCACAATGTTTAAATTTCTGCTATGTTAGTGCATCTGAGACGTCGGGCCATTTTTCCTCTTATGCACGACTATTCCCCGGGGATAGTAAATCGGAAGCGGCTCGATACGTCACCAGCATCATCTTTACTGTTTGGTACTGCTGTGTCGAAAGTCCGACCTGAGATGGATTGCACTGAGCGAGACAGAGCGGCCGCTTCCCGTGCTTCGGGCAAGAGACCTGGTACTGCTAAAGCCATCCATTCTGCTCCGACGAATTTCAAAGGGAACCCTGCTTCCGGTTCCAAATCTTCTACGGGGTCACAAGGACAGCGGCAACTCCCCCTCCCTTTGGAAAAAAATACAAGAGTCTCGTCCGTCATTCAGTATTCCGGTGTCGACTACGAGTTATCGTTCGATACGATTCCCACTTGCTATTCCCATTAAGCCTCGCATTCCTTTGCGAACGGAATATCTATCAGGGATTCAATCCTTTGTGGACAGGCTGATAGACAAGGCAGCTGTCACAGAGCAGCTTCCGGTTTGGGACGATTCCCCTGGATTCTATTCGCAATGTAGTTCTGGTCCCCAAGGAAGACACGCTGATGCGCATGGTTGTCAACCTCAAGCGCTTCATCAAGGAATTTCTCACTCAATCACCACACGTCATTCCGATCCATCTGCTTTGCGTTCATCTCCGCCCAAGGAGAATGGGTGACATCTCTGGATTCAAGGGACGCGAACCTGCATCCCGCAGACATGAAGTACTTAAGATTCATGGTCGTCGACGCTTCCAAATACAAGTGCTTCCGTTCGGTCTATCCATCCCCCCGTTACGGGTGTATGCGAGACTGTTTACACCAGTGGCATTATTTCTGCACAGTCAAGCTATAAAGTACCACTTTCATATCGACGACCCACTGCTAAGGAATGCTTGCAAGGAGGAGTTCATTCGGGACACTTAGTTTGTCTTAAGGATGTTGATATCTCTGGGTTATCTGCCACGCGATGAGAAATCTCAATGTACGCCTTCAACAAAGGCGCAAATTTCTGGGGGTGGAATACGATACGCCACGAGCCCTCGCCAAGCCACCAGTATATATTATTAGTTATTCAGGTTTTCTCCCGGGTGTATGGAAAGTTACGACCCTCCCTGAAACTCATACACCCTGAGGCGTGTATGAGTTTCAGGGAGGGTCGTAATTTTCCATACACCCGGGCGGAAACCTGAATAACGAATTTATTACCCCTCAAACCTTTTTATCGTATAGTAAAATACTGGAAAAGGTCTATCATTTATAACCAACGGTACAACGGACAAATTCAACGGGCCATTTCGGTTACGAAACTGTCCGCATTTTGCTACAGCACTGTGAGAAAGGCGCGCCACACACAATCCATTCGATTTGCTTTCGTTGGAATTGCCTTCTATATACCCCGAGTAGCAAGACATCACTCGGGGTGTATGGGTTTATACGACCCGACCTTTTAACCAATCATAATCCAGATATTGAATATAAATTTGCTTGTGGGGTAATAATTTCCGTTATCTCGAGTCAGGCTTGCTCGGTCTAGCTTGGGACAACAGCATAACAGTGTTGTTCAGACACTTCCCGGGATGTCTGAACGTCTGAGCGTATTCGCTATCGAGACGCAATCAGATAATTTTCACGGATTGGGAAATCCTCCCACACCCCAGACAGTGAAACACACAGCGCTTGTCCCGGAGATGCCGCACATATCTTTGTTTGCCGCACGGCAAAACAACTGACCAACTTCCACTGTTCATGTCAACAGTTCCGGACCGACTATCGCATGATTGGACGGGTATGGTCGATAATGCTTACTGAACATTGACAATTCTTGCGAAGGTACTCCAAACGATCCGCGCACACACGTGTCGTGTATCTTATTGTTCCGTGATGGCCAGCGCTGCTGGATCTTCCATTTTATGAATCACGACGGCTCTCGTTTTGAAACAATCTATTACGTCAGCCCTAGTCGTCGACTTGCCACCGCCAACCAGGGCTGGTCCACTTCCACGTGTGCAAATGCTCAAAGAGCACTAGGCGCAGCAGGCGGGATTTTCTGCCGAAGCAAGTTGCAGAATGGTCCAATCAATCAAACTTTCTGCTTCCACAGTATACCACTCAAAGTGGGCAGTCTTCCCTTATAAATTTGAATTATGTTGTGGTACTAGGGGGATTAATCCAACCAAATCCTCTACTCATATTGTATCTATTTCGGATAGAAGGCTCATACCGTCGAAGGTCGAGGGCTATAGAGTGATCATTGCTCAGTCCATACTATGAAAATATTGACTGGTTCTGAGGGGAATATGCAGTTTTGTTGCCCCGTGGATGTGCATAATGCCCGAGTCGCAGGCGATGGCAATATGCACATCCGAGGGGCAGCAAAACTGCATATTCCCCTCAAACTCAGTCATTGTTTTCATTATTATATTTATCAACTAAGCTAATCTATTATCCCTTGAGCAAAATATTGTTTTATGTTGCACGAGCGCAATCTTTCCGAGTTGGTTGTTTTTACTGGGCAATCGTCTGCAACATAGTTTATCATGCACAAGATTTCACCGATTCGGAGCTGCCTCACTACTAGCGTGTAAATCTCGCAACACACGTATAGTTGTTCGAGGACGCTTGTTAGTTACTCCAATAATGTGCTTGGGTACGATTTTACTTACAATTAGATGGGGGAAATATTTATTTCTGCTGTATTCTGCAGCTAAACTCAGCTCGACGAACTACTTCATGATCAACTGTTTGCAGCGCGAGCGAGAGAACAGGGCGAACTCTGTTGTAATTATCTCCCTTTGGTGTATATTCCATGGGGGGGGGGTGGAATATGCAGTTTCAGTGGGCAATATACGCCCACGTGACCGGGGAATATGCAGTTTTATCTCATTACATGTTATATAGGGAGACACTCTAATAAATATAATAATTCTAGATACTGGAGTAAACCCCGAAACTGACTTGAATCCGATAGCGCTAAATAAATCGTTTAAGATTACGGGTCTATCTGCTTCTCCTAAATTATCGAAGTGAGATTAACCCTAGTTCTTCGTAAATTACGAGAGGCACATTTCGAACCGAGTTGATCCCGAGTTGCTATCTTGTAAAATTGCGTTTTGATGACATCGGTAAGGACGTTAAGACCTTTTAGAAATTATAAATACGTGGTGTTACCAACCGATCCAGAATTTGTTACGAAGAATCAAGCTAAATACGACCGTGTATTGTGTCTCGGAAGTTTTCGAATCTAGCTTTATCTGATTTGCTTTCTGCCGGTCTAGAATTTGATGGTTCGAGCGCCCAGTGTTACACGAATCCTACTAAAGATCTTAGGGAGGGCACATGGCGCTTGTTTTCTCCTTTCGGCCTTGAAGAACTCAGCAGGAATACTATTTCGAGTATGCCACTCATGACATTAAGTCAGAAAATAGAAGTGGTGCATAGAGAAACAAGGTTAATATTATGTTGCTAGTGGCGCGAGATCGGAAGAAAAAAGATTATTGACTCTATCTTAAATTCCGCGCGGGCCCACTTAGTGTCACTTCTCATTTGATGTGATGCCCACCATGCTAGCGTATGGCATTCCATGAAATAAGTGAGGCAAGTTGGGTGAATTTCATGTTATGAAGCTAAACCTGTCCTCACTCCAAGTGATGCCCACCCGCTTTGATCCCTGGGTGACACTTCTTCGTTGTGGAGCTCAGGTAGAGAAGGAACTGCTGACGTGCGCTTGCGCGGGACTGATAGAGATCTGGAAAGAATTCAGTTCTTCACTGGTGATGCAGTGTGAACACAGAATGCAAAAAGTGTTGAAGTGAGGTAAGTTTTAGTTTGATAGCATGAAATTTACTTGTAATTTTTTTTTAATTCATAAGGAGAAGGGGCTCACTGGGGGAATTTTCACCGACCTGCCACCGTGGACGACGGCGTTAGCATCCTCGTGGTCATGATCATGCTGTTGTTGAACGCTGGGATATACCTGCTGATCACGTTTTATGTTAACGAGGTCTTTCCCGGCGAGTTCGGAGTGCCCCAGCCATTCTACTTTCCTGTCATGGTGAGAAGGTTACTGCTGTTTTTTTTTTATAAAAGAGAGAGAATTAAAATTTAACGTCGGGTTCAGAAATATTTCAACAGTATAGTGAAGCGCAATATTAAATTCTATCTATCGAACGTTAACAATCCATCAAATATCTAACAATGAAAAATAAAACGTATACCGAGAGAAAAAGGGGCTTTACCAAGATGCCCAAAGGATTATCTAAAAGCTAGAGACCCATGGTTCTCGGATAGATTGTCTTGGGGTTCAGAACGAAACGAGGATTCACTATGATGCCGGAATGGTTATCTGGCAGTTAGAGATACCTGGTTCTCGATAAGTTATTCCACGATTCGTCACGGCGGTGGGATGGTCGGCGCATGCGTGTGATTTAGACATTTCTTCCGGCTGTCGGCTGTTTGTTGTCTACCTTAGCTCGCCTTTTCCCGTAAAATCCAATAAAATAAAATCCAATCTTAAGTTCCTTCATGCCATCGATGTCATATTTCACACCAGTTACATTTATCGTCGAATCAAGAATGGTTTTGCAAAGCTTTTGTTCCAAATGTGATACGGCATCCCTCAAGTTCTTCGATCAACATACCCGAAGATGTACAAGGATGAATCATCAATCTGAGGGACAACACTGGTTAATTACTATCCACACTTGTATATTTCGCTTAAATTCTTGTGAGAATTTCTCATTTTTTAAGGATATTTGTCAGATTATGAGAATTCCTATAAAGACTGATAACAGGAGTGGACAGCAGAAAACCATCGTTGTCGTTGTTCACATTCGAGAGAAATGGGGAATCCAGCAATGAATTCTCCCTCACGAGAACACAAGGCATCGAGATTCATTCAATGATCCTTCCAGGGCATCCTGTTGATTCACTCGGGGTCTCGTGGGAGGGTCCTTTGCTAGATTTCCCTTCAAGCATCACTAAGATTCACCTATTTCTCTCAGTGTATCAAAGAACTGGTAATTACATTAAAATTTATTTCACTAACGGTCGTTCGTAGGCGGTCGTTTATATTAGACGAAAACCGAATTTGTTGGAACCCAGGTCAGCCAAGACAATCTAAGAAAACAAAAGGTGGCAACAGAACGGGAATATGACAATTTTCCGCCAGACATACCTAGTGTCCTTGCAACGATCGATGTGAACAAAGCATTAATGATATCTCAATGGTAAGATTGAAAAAGCAACGACTATAATATACCGCAAAATAAGAGTTATTATTGACCTGAAGCTGTCGACACGCCGCGGTGGTTCTGTCGGTGGTTCAGCACGGTGCATCATACTTTGTGAACAAATCATGAACTTCAGATCCGGGAATGTACATCATTGATATCATATATCTAAATCACATAAATTCATTGCTGATTATCTTTAAGTTGCATTTTGGTAAGTTTTACTGCATTATTTTAATATCCATCCTCTCCTGCAGAAATCTTACTGGTGCAGGAAGAAAACGGGTAATCTTGAGTCAGATGAATTGAACGATTCCTGCAACCCCCTCTACAGCGGAAACGAGTTCTTCGAAAATGAACCAACTGGTCTGGAACTCGGTATCAGCATGCGCAATCTAAGAAAGGTGCCACTTTTATTGATTGGATGAAACGCCATCGCAATCTTCCAGCAGAGTTGAAATCTCCATATGCTTTGCAAGTTGTAGGAATGAAGGGACAGAATAAAATATAAAATGGAATTTTTTCGTCCCTCTGAACAACGTTTCATTGATGCAAATGTTGGACAGTAGCAAACATTATAATGTTTTAATAATAATCCAGCAATCATCATCCGCCAATTACCTTCCAATTCCACGTGTATACCATTAGAAAAATTTAATAGGAAAGTAGACATTCTGAGTTCCTGAAAAGCTAATCAACCTCGCACATATACGTTTACATTCTGCAGTGTGCATGCTCGCATTTGCTTTCTTTCTCCGTCAGAAGGACAGGTTTTAGGATAATATCCTATTAATGAAGCTAGGTGTATATTGGAACTCAAACGCGAATAAAGAATTCTTGAACTGGTATTGTATTTCTGTTTTAAGGAATTTGAACGAGGGAACAGTAAAAAGGTTGCTGTAAGCGGCGCAACTCTCAACATTTACAAGGGGCAGATAACTGCTCTCCTTGGTCATAACGGGGCCGGGAAGACCACGACAATGTCCATGCTGACTGGTAAGACAAAAATCAACCCGAGATATTTAACCCTATCTGGCCCGGGCTTTTTGGGATCTGTCCAGGCCTGGTGGGGCGGCGGAGGGGGGGGGGCTCTCCCTAAATATTTTCCTTTCCTCTTGAGCTGGGGGGCTGAAAGTTACCACACTATGCCCTTGGGTCAAGCTCTACCAGAAAATCAAAAATGGCCGCTTTGATGACGTCATCTTCAAAACAAGCATTTTCTGGTCGATTTTTTTTCCGTCCGAGTTTTCGAAGTTTTTATTTATGTGTTTTCTTTCCAAAAACTGCGTGATAAATTGGAAAATAAAATAGATTTATAAATAAACTGAAAAGTCGCGGAGGATTAGCTTTCAGTTTTTCGTCGTTCCGGAGATAGGGGAGGAAATTTGGTATAGGGGCGGGTGGGGGTGGTGGGCGCTGTGGTCATAACTGCTCTACAATTATCTTTTGCACACTCACCTTGAATCATTCAAGTGTTGATGTTATATTTTGTCCTTTAAATATTTCTTATTTATACTTTTGTTCAGGTTATGTACCAGCCACAAGCGGCACAGCGATTGTGAGTGGTTTTGACGTGAACAAAAACATCGCCGGTGTGAGAGAAAGTCTGGGACTCTGTCCTCAACATGATATACTGTTTGATAGCCTGACTGTGAGAGAACATCTTACCTTCTTTGCTAAGGTACAGAAAGTTACATCCAATTATTCTTATCCAATGTAATATTTTCTTCGAGGGAAGAGTTACATTGATGTAACGCTACTCTCTTAAAACCATATACAGACGTAAAATGAGGAACTAAGTTCATTCGCCTAGCTTGAAGACACTGGAGAGAAACAAACTCAACAGTAACCTATTGTAGTCCGGTTCTTCACGGTGGCGGCGACGCTGATTGCTTGCTATCCTGTTTTGAGCTGCTGCTCCCTCGGCGTCAGCTACGTATAGCGTCGCCAGTTTATGTTACCCTGGAGAATAGGAATAATTTTAGACCAAGTTTCTGTCGCTCTTGTGAGAAGCCACCATTTGAAATCCGCCATTGTTGAAGCCTGGTCGGCCATGTTCGCTCCGTGTTCATCATCCGTTCGCGCTGGTCCATTCCTGAGGCCGAGAATATTGTATCGGGAACATGTCCAGGAACCGCTTTTTTCGCATTCCGATCACATTTTCGGGGGCCTCGATGGGCGGTAACCCCATATAAGTTTTATGTTCCTCTTCGTCCTCACTGGGACCACGCTGCGGTGTCCTACTGGTTACAGTGTCGGCTTAATAAGCGATAGGTCCTGGGTTCAACCCCCGTCGGGATCATAACAAAGACTTGTAATTGAACGTGTTGCTTCCTCGCTTACGCTTAGTATTAAGAGGTATACCCAAGTTTCGAATTACTTGACTGGTCAACCCAAAATGTCATCCGAAATCCGATATTTTTATTGGCTGGTAGGGGGAAATTGAAGAAGATCCAACCAATCAGGAGTAGTGTTTTTAAAGGCTTGTTTAAATCAAGTTTCTTGGAATTCACTGAAAATCATGTGCGTAATTTACTCAAAACAGTGAGTAAACCGTCCGTCCCCCACCAACATACTTTTATTTGAAGTAATTTTATACACCTGCCTATATGCTGGGGGATGAATGATTTACTAATTTTAATGAATACATTTACACATTTAGCTGAGTAATCGAGTTCTATTATACACTTAGTGGGTAACTGTACTCACAATTATCGGTATTCATTTAATAATATTACGTTGACAAGTTGTCGCTTTATTAAAGCTGAAAGGTACCCCCAGTCATACGATCGAAAATGAAGTAAAGACGATGATTGCGGCAATCGGACTGCAGGAAAAGGCCGATTCTTTGTCGATGACCCTATCTGGTGGCCAGAAGAGGAAGTTGTCTGTGGGAATCGCTCTTATTGGAGGGTCACAGGTAAAATCGTTATTACTGGAGGAATGTGTGGTTATGCCCAGTGGTATAAACTGTCAGAATTTTGGGGTATAGACGTGACGTACCCAAAATAGTCAAAAGAACCCAAATGTTCGGGTCAAAATGGAATTTGACCCAAACTCTTTTGGTTCGTCACGTCTATACCCAAAGATATCTGGTCAATTTGATCCAGTCCTTTTCACAGTGTAGACCTGCACTCATTGGTGGATCGGATCTAATGGGGCTATCCGATATTAGTCAGACGGAGTGCTGGGCTTCGCCTTAGGTTTTTTGGGTAATTTATTTTCGTTTTTCCCCTGTGCTTCGACGTGGAGCAATATCCCTAACAAGCTATATTTGACATATTTTCAACTTAAAAATATTCCGAAGGATAAGCACAATTGTCTTTTCTTCAAATGTGTCGCGTACTAAAATAGAGTTCAAGGTCAGAGGTCAAAGGTCACTGGCCTAAAAATCAGGAAATCATTGAACAGTTCGTGTCCGGTCTGTATGTATTACAGTTTTTACCCCTCGGCCATTTTGGCCTCGGGGTATTGTCGTTGCCATGTACGTCCGTCCGTCCGTCCGTCCGTCCGTCCGTTAACGCATTTTAGGCACAACCGCTTGAGATACAACCACCAAAGTCAAACGCCTATTGAAAGTGGCTTCCCTCGGCCCATATTTTACAGAGTTCTGCCCCTTTACAGATATATTAATTTCTATTTCTGTCCTATATGCCTGAATGTAACCAACGATATCTGCAGAACTGTGTTCGGTATAGCTACTATATTTTGGAAACTTATTTATATTGTTGTATTCTACAAGCCAACAAAGGATTATTCGCCTCGGCTTATGGAGTTATGCCCCTTTCGGATGTAATAATCTCCGATTTTGTTATCTGTAGTTGAATGTACAAGATATATCTGCAGATCTGTGTTCGGTATAGCTTATTCGTCATGGTTCTTATTTTACAGTAGTGCTAAGTCAGACGCCTATCGAAAGTGGCTCTCCTCGGCCCAGAGTTATGCCCCTTTATTGATATATTAATTTCTATTTCTGCCTGAATGTACCCAACTATATCTGCAGAACTGTGTTCGGTATAGCTACTATATTTTGGAAACTTATTTATTTTGTTGTATTCTACAAGCCAACAAAGGATAACTCGCCTCGGCTTATGGAGTTATGCCCCTTTCGGATGTAATAATCTCCAATTTTGTTATCTGTAGCTGAATGTACAATTTAAATCTGCAGATCCATGTTCGGTACAGCTTATTCGTCTCGGTTCTTATTTTACAGAGTGCTAAGTTAGACGCCTATCGAAAGTGGCTCCCCTCGACTCATATTTTACAGAGTTATGCCCCTTTACAGATATATAATTTTCTATTTCTGTCATATATGCCTGAATGTACTACCGGTATATCTTGATCATCCCACATAGAAATATCTCTTCCCCAATTCACACTACGCATGGGTCACAATCACTTGGGGAAAGCCGAGGGGTTTTGATTAGATCAATCTCATGTTTATCCACAGCTGCAATTTTTTGTGAGGTGGAGACGATGTGTCGCCTACCAAAATTGAGATCGAGGGCAGAGGTCAAGGTCACTGGGTCTAAAAAGTGAACCTTTGTGAGTGGATCATTTGGGGGAAAAGATGTCACGTACCAAAATATAGGTCGAGGTTAAAGGTCAAAGATCAATGTGAGCACAAAATCAGGAAATCAGTAAAAATCACTTTTTTCTGTGTCAGCAGGCCTGTATACATTATGTTGAGGCGATGTGTCACGTACAACAAATATGTAGGTCAAAGGTCACGGTGACCTCAACAACAGGAAATCATTGAAAATCAAATTTGATTGTGTCAGTAGATAGTTTTGGGGGAGACGATGTGTCACGTACCAAAATTTAGGTCAATGTCACTGACCCAAAATAAGGATGCTGTTAAAAATCGCGATTTTTGGGGTCCGTCGATACATTAGGGGGAAGCGATGTGTCATGTACCAGAATTTAGGTCAGGGTCAAAGGCCAAGGTCATTCTGACCCCAAAATCTGAAGATTGTTAAAAATCGCGATTTCTTTTTGTGTGCTAGATACATTAAGGAGAGACGATGTGACATTTACCAAAATATAACAAATAAATCAGAAATATTTCGGAGGGCATTATACTTTGTTTGAAACTTGAAAACTGTAACTAAGTAGGCTCCATAATTTACGGAACACATTTTCAATAACGAGACCTTCAAAGTTTGAAAATAACTTCCAAACCGTGATTCCGCCACGGTGGAATTCGTGATCCGCTCGAGCTATGCGTATGTTTTTCTGTATTCACTGAAAGAGCTGCAGCGTTTATTTGAGAAAACCTATGTCTTATCTAGAATAATATACCTCAATTTTATACGGTAATTTCTCAAAATCCAAGAAAGACTTAATTAGCCGATGGACATTTGGAATTGGACTTTTGGTCTATTCGGGTAAACGATCTCAAGAACATTCCTTTTTATCGCTATATGTTTAACCGTGATATAACATAGAATGGAAAAGTGATCTGAACGTTCGACAAATACCATTTTAATATATTATGATCACTTCCGGTGGTTTTCTCGTAGAAAATCTCACCTGGGGATTATTATACTCCGGTGAGGTGGTTGCGAAGATCACTTCCTTCCATTTTAACCTGGAAAATAATTTTCCGCATGAACTTTGGAACGACATGCTACTTTCCCACGTTACCAAGTTGATTTTATGAAACATCCAGACAGTAATCCTGGACGAGCCAACTTCCGGTATGGACCCACAAGCTCGTCGTCAGATTTGGACACTTCTGAAAGAGTACAAGGAGAACAGGACGATACTGTTTACCACTCACCAGATGGACGAGGCGGACATTCTGGGGGACCGGATAGCCATCATGGCCGAGGGTGTGATCAAATGTTGTGGAACCTCCTTGTTTCTGAAAAGCAAATATGGTGAGTTATTGACGGTTAGAATCTCCGGCTCCTAGTCTGAGTATCAAATCCTGGGATGGAATATCTTGGAGATACCGTCTCCAGTTTCTGAAATTGCATCCTCGCGAGCCAGTGTATTAATTGATAGGTTACGATCGATACACTGGCTTGATTAGTGACCGATAGCAGTTCTGGATATAAATAGCTTGAGGGGTTTCCGCTAAACCGTACCACTCTCTAAAAAAAGTTTGAGTGAAATGTACCCGTTCACTCAAACTTGAGTTACTTTTCACTCAACTTGAGTTAAAACCACTCAAGTTCACTCAACTTGAGTGGGATCAATTTTCACTCTTATGCTTGCGTGAATTTCACTCAAGTTGAGTGCATTTAACTCAGCTTGAGTGAAAAGTAACCCAATTTGAGTGAAAATCTCACTCAAGTATTGAGTGAGATCAATCTCCACTCTCTCTTGAGTGAAATTTCACTCAACTTTTGTTAGAGAGCGAGCAGTAAGCGCGCGCTGAAGCTGCTCATCAGGCCAATCCGCAGCGAAGTTTGAGCTTTCACTGGTTTGAATTTCGTCGCCGGCCAGACTACCTTTGAAATCGACATCGAGTGTCAATGCGTAAACCGCACGCTTCAGATACCGCCGCGCTAATTAAAAACAACCGCTGGGGATGAAATGTACTAGATTATATAATAGACGCAACGACCCGAGAACTCATCCGAATCACCAAAAAGGTCCAGGTAAACCCTTTACGAGGATTTGGGGATTACCTGGACTGGTGCAGATGCTGAAATTGTGAATTGGGGTAGTTTTATACTCTAGACCCTCATGCACACCTCGCCCACTCAAGCTCTGAATATCTTGTCTCCAAGTCTTATCAAACAAGCAATTTCCACATTTTACTGCAGAGCTCTTTTTGACCAATGATGAATATCTGGATTATGTTGATCAAATGTAAACGACCAACACTCTACTAGCAGACGTACGTAATATAGTCGCTTCCTTGTCGGTTTCAATCCTCTTTGGATGTCTGGATTGAATCAACCCGAAGTGTCATTGCCTGCGCGATTTACGTTGGATCTTGTATTCAGACTATCCGGCGATGATCTTTATAACTTGTGTTCTTTCCCCCTAGGGACCGTTTGAACATCATGTAACACAAGATTTTCATGGTGTTATTATGAACAGACACAATCAAAACTTAGTCGAGATAAAATATACTCTGTATTTACCGAAAGGGGCATCATGATGTTATGGCTTCGAACAGAAAAGGATATTTGAAGGGACAATACTCTCGGAAACATATTTAGCCATCACACCGGCATCATTGACGATCGTTGACTGCTTTTCTCTTGCCATGAACTGCTTTTTTTCTTTTTTTTCTTCAAATAGTCCAGTCTGATTTTTTCAAAAGATGTTCATTCTTAACAGAGATCCATGCCTTCGTGATAGTGAGATCACGACTCTCACGTTAACGAGAGCCATGTCACTATTCTGACAGCGAGGCTTCCTCTTACATCATCGCTCCAAGGAACATTTTCGGTCTTAATTAACAGTCAACAATCAGTTCAAAATCTGAAACGTTTGGACGGTGTAATTACGTTACCAATGTAAACAACTTGATCTCCTTTCATACTCATGATGATAAAGCGTGGTCTAATCAGTGGAATTTTAAGAAATTGACAGCGACTGTGTTAATTATTTGAAGGGATTGGCAATCATTTGATGAACCTTACCGTATATAACAACAATGGAAGAAGTCCGTCAACAATCTATTCATCTTAACCTAGAAATTAAATTAATTAATTAATTAATTATTTATGCATATACCATACCATGACATGTTGCTTGGGAGTGAGTTTCACCGACATGTACTTGCGCCTACAAATGGCGCCACCTGGTGGCAAAATCTGAAATTCGTTTCCAGGCGATAACTTGAGAACTGCTCATCGTATTCTTCTCAAATTTGGTACGCTAACCGTGCCTTGAGATGTCGATTGGGACTGCCTTTCGCTGACTTGCGCGATAACAAGATTTCATGGGGAAATGCAAGATGGCTGCCTTGTGGCCATATTGGGTGTTCGATTCGGACCGAAAAAGGTATCTTGCACAACTAGACCCTTAGGGGAGCCTGTGTGCCAAATTTGAGAAAGATCCATGCTGTACTTCCTGAGAAATGACGATAACAAAGTTTCATGGGGAAATCCAAGATGGTTGCCTGGTGGCCATATTGGATTTTCGAATCGGACCAGAAAAGGTATCTGCACAACTAGGCCCCAAGGGGAATCTGTGTACCAAATGTCAGAAAGATCCGCGCAGTAGTTCCTGAGAAATCGTGATAGCAAGGTTTCATGGGGAAATCCAAGATGGCCGCCCTGTGGCCATATTGGATTTTCGAATCGGTCCAGAAAAGTTATATGCACATCTAGACCACAAGGGGAACCTGTGTACCAAATTTCAGAAAGATCTGTGCAGTAGTTCCTGAGAAATCGCGATAACAAGGTTTCATGGGGAAATCCAAGATGGCCGCCCTGTGGCCATATTGGATTTTCGAATCGGACCAGAAAAGTTATCTGCACAACTAGATCCCAAGGGGACGACGGACGGACGACGGACCACGGACGAAAAGCGATTTGAACAGCCCACCATCTGGTGATGGTGGGCTAAAAATATTCACAATAGTATTCACAATTCAACCCCTGTTTTATATATTTTTAAGAAAAAAATATTTTTAAATGTTACACATGGCCCATGGGATGAAAGAAATAACTACAACCGGCTGGAGTTACTGAGCTGTATCACGATGGGATGGGATTTCCGGCTAAATATCAGAGCCAGTTCATCTCAGAGAAGTGAAATTCCCCACAGTATCTCTATGTAATTTGTGCATTTTTATTCTGAAATTCGAAGGAAATCTATTCAGAATCAAAACAAACCTCCAATACCTCACATGTTATTTTCATCGTGCCTAGTCACAATGTTACAACATTGCAAGCCCAACGTCATTGTGCGTTGAAAAAAAAACCCACGTGAGGTATTGGAGATTTTCTTTGATCCTGAACAGATTTCCTTCAAATTTCAGAATAAAAATGCACAAATTACATATGGATACTGTGGAGAATTTCACTGGCTCCGATAGCCGAAAATCACATCCCATCATAATGAGAGATAGAAACTCCCCTGACGAATCTCCGTTGGTAATGCATTAGCGTCAGTGCAACAACAAACATGAATTGCAGGCAAGCACCTAAAAGGTGCGTGGACCCCTCAGCCCATTTTTTTCCTGATGAAGTAGGATATGGTTTGCATGATTTATGTACCGTATATATAATGGACTGACAGTGTACCCGGTGCTTTTGCTTAAAAAGCTTCATATAATGAAAATGGGTTTACGTGAGCACTGCTTTGGCATTACGACATGTATGAAAGTGTAGCTTGATCAGCAGAATGGGAATATAATGTGAATAATCAACTGTGATAGGTTCTTGGTATAGAAACACATTGTTCAGAGATGTACACATCTAATCTGAAACTTGCACTGTAAGCATGGTAGGGTCTCCACTAGGCAGCGATAGAGAGGATGATGAAGAGCCTGTCTGTGCACCGACCTGGGACGTCAGCTTCAGTTCGTATAAATGCACTTTGCCCTATCTATTAATCCAGGACAGCATTTTGAACTGGAGATAGTTGGCATGTTTTCATGTAAGTGTTCGCTATTTATACACATTAAGCATATTCTTTGATGATGGGAAAATATAGTACATATGTATATAATTATGCCAGCTATCACCAATTCAGGATATCATCCTGGGTTTATATATAGAGCAGAGGGAATTTATATGAACCACAGCTGAAGTCCATCATGGGTCGGTGCAAAAACAGGATCATCTTTGTTCTTTCCAACGGCACCCAGAAGAGATCCATGCAAATACTTATATTTCAAATTTTGAGTTGTTTGTACTGGATTTCAACAGAAATCTGTAATTGGTCAGATAACACTTACATCATCAATGTTGGGAGACTTCAAACAGATGAAATAATTCACACCCTTCGAAGGATAGCAATCCAGATGGCCTTGTGATAGGAAAAGTAAGTTTCATGAATTCCGCACTGGATTTGTGTGGGGCAGCAGTTGGTATAAATCTGGTCAATGGTTGTGTTAAGATCAGTAGTTGGTATCTTGATGAAGGGATACAGGCCATATCTCCTGAAACATTCGTTAACTGTGGTTGATTGAGGAGATTGCACAGAGAAGTCAATGTTAAAGTCTCCGAGGACTAGCATCTTTGAACAGGAGTGCTGATGAAGTATTGGGGATATTGCACGCAAGAGGTTTTCCGGAGAAATCGATGGTGGCTTGTACAGTGCTACCATAACTGTGTTACTGGATGAATCCTCACTTGAAATCTGAGAGAGAATCATTTCAACACCATTGCTGTTTGCAAGAACTGACGAAAGAGACTTGTTGGGCTTGCAATATACAGCCATTCCATGAAATGGGCGATTGTGGCTGTCAGACTTACCATCATTCCTAAACTGTTCAAAGCCACGGATAGATGTAGATTCCTTTGAATCAGATATGGTGAAACGAGTCTCAGCACAGAATAGGATGTCAGCTTCCTGTAGATCGTAATCATGCGTCACATCCAGTAGATGTCGATGTAGGGACTGTGCATTTATAAATCCAACTTTTAAGTCCGCTTTAATGTCATATACATGTGTTAGGGTAGGCTGTGGGGGATTGTCTCTTAGACGAGCCATTTCACCTTTGACTTTGCTGGAAACAGTTATCTTGGTTGGATCAAAATTCCTGATGTGCAGGTTTTGCAATGACTTTACTCGGCTCAGGGCTACATACTGTATATGCATTTGGGATCGTCCAGTGAAGTCGACAACAAGATGAGCTAGAGTATCACCTTGCGAACGGTGAACCGTCTTAGCAGAGCATGGTCGGAGGGGAAATTGGGTACGAATGACCTCCGAATTACGACCGACGTGAAATTGTCTGCTGATGGGCACAATAGGTGTCCATGAAGTATCAATTTCTGGCTTATAACTGAGCCTGAAATCTGTTCGAGTACTTCTGCCAACTTCGGGGTCATCAAACAAAACCCAGATAATACCTCGTGCAGTAAGGCCTCCAGTTGCTATTTTCTTGACAGTGCAACTCGCACCATTCGTTAGGCCATCATCTATCCTAATGTTCAAAGATATGTCGAATCTTATGTCTTCAGCCACCTGCAGCACAGTTGAGAGCTGCATGGTTTTCTGGGGAATGGATGGGATCTTCTGTAAGATCTGCTCTTTTAGGCGAGAAACCATGGATCCTACAACAGCATCAACCGAATGAATTTCTTGTTTATTTCCTTGAGCACTTTCATAAACATTGACATTGAATTCATCAACCTTAGCATTGCTCAGGAACAAATGAGGATAGTTGGCAACTTGAGAAGAATCTGCAGAAGGATCATCTGTTCTGGAAGCAAGTAGCTGGAGGTCATCTGTTGTGAGATTACCTTCTCTCATTCTGTTGAGAAGATGAGCGAAGTCTCCATTGCTTTGCTGTCTCATTATCTCTGTTAATTCCGTCATTGAGAAGTTTTTTGTCCAAAGATTAGCTGCTAATGGCCCATATCCATGTGTAGTATTCTCAAAGATGAATGAATCACACACAGGCTTCAACTGAAACAAATCGCCGATTGCGATAATGGATAATCCTCCAAAATCCTTCGGGCTTGCAGTAATCTCTTGAAGTCTTTTGTGGATGAACCCCAGCATGGACGACCCTACCATTGATATTTCATCAATGAAAAGGAATTGAACTTGTTGCATACGAGACCGTAGTGTGTTGAGCCTGTCTGCATCAAGATGTGTGAATTTAAGGGACTGGTTGGGTGGAATTTTGAGAGCAGAGTGAAGGGTTTGTCCTTTCAGCAGATATGCAGCTTTGCCGGTTGGAGCCAGGAGCATGATATGAGGCTGGTCTGGGTCGCTTCCTGCTTGTTTGTTCAGGTATTTGAGAAGAGACTGGTATAGAAGATTGGACAGATGTGTCTTCCCAACCCCCGCACCACCCGAAAGAAATCTATAAATTGGGTCAGTCGAAGTTTTGACGTGATGAAGTATTTCATACAAGAACTCCATCTGTTTCTTATTGAGAGTTCTCAAAGCCTCCCTGTATTCTTCGTCTCTCATCTCATTGTTGGTCTGAAATTCATCCAGATTGGTGATTTGTGTTGACAGTCCGAGATCTCCACCAAGGTCATAGGATTCTGGAGGAACATTTTGGCCTTGTTCATTGCTGCTTTCATTTGACTGCTTGTCTTTAGCTTCCTGGTGTTCTGTTCCTGGTGCCAACTTATCCCAAGTGTCTTGTTGGTGGTTTTCATTCTCAAGCTCAGAAATGGCATGGTCAACATTAGATGCAAATGGCTCATACAACAGACGAACTTCATCAATGGTACTGCTGACCTACAGATAAACAGGAAATGTTTCTGTAAAGTAGACATGGGATTGCGCCTCAGATTGAGCCCTTTTGGGGTTGCAACAGTGAACAAGAGCAAATCATGGAGAGGTGGGAGAACTACACATCTATACTGCAATAGTAGCAATTGGAGGGGGGGGGGGAGGAAACATCAGAAATATTTTTTTTCTAATAAATTTAAACAAGCGTTAGGGAAAACTTTTGAATGATTAAGTGTAGCATGATGTAAGCACTCAGTATATATGAGGGTATGGGGTTGGCCAAGAATTTGTTCAGGAGATGGAGAGTGGATGTACCATGATGTAAGCTCCTGGAACTTAGGAAACGTAAGGTTGACCAGGTAAGTTGAACCGGGGATAAAAATACATAGCAGCACACTGCTGATTGTATTGTTATAGTACCTGCTCATAACTCTCTTCATAAGTAGTGTATTCTCCTAAGAGGTCAACACTCTCATCTCTCCAGGGGATATATAGCATGAGGAGCTCATGACAGTACTTTTCTGGTTGGGTCTCTTTATCAAAATGACAGCGGCGAAGTATCCGGGGGACCTAGAAAATATTATAGCATTTGTTATAATCTATGTATGATCAGGGTATAACATCTGAAGCAATATTTGCAAGAGGTGAGGTGAGTGGGTTCAAAAATATATGACAATGTCATCATGAGGAGTTTTTAGGATGACAGAAATTCAACCTAGATTTCTGTGCTTGAAACAAATTTCTCGTTTTGACCAGTCAGGCACAGAGACATAATAGGGCGTATCCAGTTATGCTTGCGAAGGTACACAAAGATCATTGGGAGTGTGACAAGCAGTTTCCGAAATCCTAATGATCATGCAATTTAGAGCTGGCTAACACTATTTTATCTATGTTCTGGAATGAAGATGTTACCTGTCTCAAAGTGTAAGCAACTGTACTTGATTGGCTGGGATGTGACGCATCTGGATTGACTGCATCCAATGGTTCATCTTCAAGGTTGTCATCATCTTTAGTCTCCGGAAGGAAACCATCAACTGATTGTTTTATTGGTGGCCTGTTCAATTCATGCTTGGCAGCTGACTTGTTGTAGCAGCAGGCAAATTCTGCAAGAGTTGCACTTTCTAGCATTGCAGGGCGGTCCTGATATTGTTTGATAAGTGTGGATGTTTCTACATTGTCATCATCATCATGCATTCTGTCCAAAACATGTTGTGGTTTGAGAAGGATGATGCGATCTTGTGGAAAGTTTGTATTGATGAAGACAACCACTCTTGAAGCTTTCTTCATGGGCAACTGGAGAATTATATATGCAGCTTCCTGTGCACTCAGTTCCACAGAATTGAGGAATCTGTTTGCGACGAGTCGGAACTGTTGTCTTATGTTGCCACCATTTTTGGATTTTGCTTCTTCTGTGGATTTTCTTAGTAGCTGACTCATGCCTTTCTGATCCTTCGTTACATAAGAGGCTACATATTTTGCACATGCATAGACATTGAGTACAAACTGGATGTCTAAATTAGCACGCCAAGCTCTCAACAAGTGAATGTTATAAGCATTCACACGGATTTCTAATGGTGAACGTTTTAGGAAAACTGTGGTTGACGTTAGTGAAGATCTAATAGCTTTCACATAGAGCTCATTAGACAAGCCCAATCTCTGGAGGAACTCTTGAAATGTGATATCTTCACCTAAATTCATACTGTTCAGCTCAAGTTTGATTTTTGCCCATATTTGTCTGTATGTCTCTATGCCAGGGTCATCTGAATCAAGTGGCTCAAGAATCTGTGTTTTTTCCATCGGAGGTAGTGGGTATCCAAAGCGACAAGCAAACTTCTTACCCTTTCTGCAGGTGTGTGTATGACGGTGAATTTGATATGCTACCAACTTGGACAGTTCTTCATCCTCTTCTGCCTTAGGTTGGTGACAAGTGATGTATTTGTCTATGTAAGCTGCGATTGTCTCTGGGGAATCATTGTCAATGCAAGGTGAATTGGCAATCCACAACAGGCTGTGAATATGTGGACTGCCTCTCTGTTGGAATTCTACACGATAGAAGAACTCATCAAGCTGGCCAATTGGTTCATGATAACTCTTCAGAAATTTTGCACTTGAAAATCAAAGTGGCGTGCACAAGTGATTGGATCACTACTGATAAGTCTACTTTTTTCTTGCCAAGTCATTTGACTGATGTCCTCCGCTGTGTAGTCTCTCTGGTCGAGTAGTTTTCCTAAGATTTTCAGTAGGTGTTGCCATCTTGGTTCTGCTGCTGAAAATGTCACAAAAAATGTTGCTGCGCCGAGTGTTCGAATCATTGCAAAGAGATCTTTGCTGACCTTCTGGAAGTAAGGGGGAGAACCTCTGAGGGTATTTAAGAAGCTATACCCTTGATCCTGAGAAATAATATTTTGAATCTTAGATTTGTCTTTCAGTACCCCGGCATTAAGGACCTTGTTGTCCTTGTCACATTTTCTCATTGCAATCTGGATTTTGTCCAATAGGTGTTTCATCTGAACTTTCTTCGTCTTGAAGAAAAGGTTGTCTATGGAAATGGCCATGCGTCGATCTGATCGACGAGCTTCACTCTTACAAATTTCTGTGTAATAAACAGGTGTTTTGCGGTCTGCATTCTCAGGTCTTTTCTCTCCACAGGAGATGTTCGGGAAAGCCAGTTCTTCAGAATATTTGTCATGAAATATACTTATTGGTGTGTTGTTTTGCCCAGGAGCAAACGTGTATAATAAATCTCTTTCACTGTCTTCGACAAAATCCGGTGAAGTTAACATGGTATCTTCATTACCAGTTATTATACATGCGTCTTCTCTTTCAGTCCAGCCATCAGCAGCATCATTCATTGTCTGAGCAGGATTTCTATCAGAATCTGGAAAGGAGAAGATATTTGGAACCTTCAAATATGGTACATTCAAAACATGTTAGGCTGTGTGCTACACATATATCACATATTGCCTATTATTAGTGAGAGGGAGGAGTGCAGCATTCACAATTTCTACTTGTTGACTACACCCAATATTGATTATGGTTCAACAAAAAAAGGATACCATATGGAAGTCGGGTTTTTTTCAACAACCATGGAGCATAACTCAGGGAAAAACATTTGATCACATCAAAAATATTATGTGTACATCTTCATATGGTGATGATAATGTGCGGCAAATTTCAAGATGGAATTGGTTCATTTTGATGACGAATGGGCATAACTCAGAAATAATGTCGGAGCAGGTTGAAAAAGACATTTTCACATGGTGAAGATATTGTGTGGTGAATTTCAAAAGAATCCAGCGGTATCTTCATTACCAGTTATTATACATGCATCCTCTTCAGTCCAGCCATCAGCAGCATCATTCATTGTCTGAGGAGGATCAGAATCTGGAAAGGAGGAAGATATTTGGAACCTTCAAATATGGTATATTCAAGACATGTTAGGCTGTGTGCTATATCTTACATATTACCTATTATTAATTAGTGTGGTGGGGGGGGGGGGATGATAATGTGCGGCAAATTTAAAGACGGAATTGGTTCATTTTGATGGCAAAGGGGCATAACTCAGAAATAGCGTGAAGATATTGTTTGTTGAATTTCAAGTCTCCAGCAAATGGAGTAGTTTCGTTCACATAAGAAATGAATTGGTGGACACGTTTTCTTTTTTCTACAATTAAGGTGTGTAACTGAAGAGAAAATGTCTGATTGGGTTGGAAAGGTAACATGCACCTCTCCATATGTGTCAAATTAGGAAGAAATCCAGAAAAACGTCTTTGATGAGTTATGTTCTGACACAAGAAAAGGTAAGTCGATTAAAGAATTTTTGACAATCAAGGGGCGCAACTCTGGAGAAAATGTCCAATCGGATTGAAAAGGCTGCATGCACATCTTCACATGATGATTCTGTGTGGCAAATTTGAAAAGAATCCAGAAAAAAAAATCCATTTGTTGTGTTCACAAGAAAAGGTAGGTAATGGAAGTGTTTTTTCAACGTTCAAGGGGCTTATCTCTGAAAAAAATGTCAGATCGATTCAAAAAGGTGACACAATGCGATGATATTGTATGGTAAATTTGGAAAGAATTAAAAAAAATGTGCTTTGTTGACAAGAAAACTTAACGAACGGATGAACAAATAATACATTCCTGAAATTGACTGGTGTATAACAAAACCCAAAGTATGATGAATGAGTCAGGAAGTTTGTAGTACCTATATTAGAGGATTGTACGTCATCTTCAAGCTGCCAGTCGTTGTTGTATCGGATACCTTGCTCGATGAACAGGCCTGCTTTCGTAGATAGATAATGAGCTGCTTGTTTGACTTTCATCGGTCTTACATTTTCTGACATAACATGGTGCGTATACTTAAGATTCCTCTTTAGCTTGACTCTAATTGTGTCTGTTTCATTCGCAAGGCGTGGCAGTGAATCATGAGTTTTTACAATATCTGCGGGTACATTCACAACATTACCATGTATCTTGAATTGTCCTCCACGGGGCGCAGCATAGATTTTCATGAAAGGCAAGCGAGGTGACAGGAGTCTCCATTCCAATTGATGAAGTCCTTCAAGCTCTTTAGGGATTTGAGGAAATCCCATATTGTTGGCAATGGCACAGGGTGGATACTTTCTCCCCTTCAAGTATTTGGAGCATGTGTGACATACCCATCCCTGTATGTCTTGTAAACATGAATGAACAGCCTTGCATTCTGGGAACTGGATGCTTTGTATTGCAGAAACACTGTGCTTGTACCACAACTGATCACAGGAAGAACATGTATAAATAGGGCCTTCGGAGATAGTCATATGAAAGTTTTTTATAAGCTCTGCAACAGAAGTAGGTTTATGAGCTGTCCGTTGTTTTTGTCGGAAACTTCTTTGAGCAAGGTTTTCGGTTTGCTTATAGATACCATCTTTTCTTCTGTTTCGCTTTGACATGCTTTGAAGCAGGTTTTCGTGCTCTTTATAATCCTTGAATTGTCTTCTATGCCTTTTTGATTGTCGTCCATCATTCATCTCCTTCTGTCTTTTTTCAGGGATTGTTCGTCTTTTCCTTCTAGATAGTTTTTCTGAGACATTTTCCTTATGTTTATTTTCTGGGATGGCTCTACTTCTTCTTTTAGATGTTGTTTCAGAGAGAGTCTCTTTCTGCCTCTTTTCTGGGATTGTTCGTCTTTTGCTTCTAGATAGTTTTCGTAAGACGTTCTCCTTATGTCTATTTTCTGGTACTGTTCGTCTTTTCCTTCTAGATAGTTTTTCGGAGACATTTTCCTTATGTTTATTTTCTGGGATGGCTCTACTTCTTCTTTTAGATGTTGTTTCAGAGAGAGTCTCTTTCTGTCTCTTTTCTGGGATTGTTCGTCTTTTGCTTCTAGATAGTTTTCGTAAGACGTTCTCGTTGTGTCTATTTTCAGGTATTGTTCGTCTGTTCCTTCTGGATAGTTTTTCTGATGCAGTCTCCTTCCGTCTGTTTTCTGAGATGTTCCGATGTTTTGTTTTACTTGCTCTTCCAGAATCTGCCTCCTGTCTTCTATAGGCTGGATCAGCTCGCTGATTTGCCTTGTAGGTTTTCATGTATGCCTTTCTGCTGGTTGCCGTCTTCACTGAAGTTTCAGAAGCAGGTTGATTTGATTGCTGCGGATTAGGCATATCAACTTGATTCGTGGGTAAACTGATATCTTTCTCTGTTTGGGATGAAAGCTGGGATGTAAAATACCTATCCATCATGTATGTCTGGTCATTGATGTTGACATCCATTTGATTTACAGTAGGAAACATTGTAGCGTGGCCAGTTTTTAGGCAGTGACACAGATGAGATCTCAGGGAAGATTGCTTTAGAGTTATTCTTTGTGGGTCAATACCATGAAGTAGCAGAAGGGCGTTAGCTGCTGCAAATGCTCCACAGTCCGAGGATGCACCTTGTGATTGGGCTACTATGTAAGTGACATGAACAAGAGGGTTGTCTGTTGATGTCAATATCTGATACAATGTTTTCAGCTGAGGCATCAGTTGAGTTATTCTTCCATGAGATGGAATAGTGTCAAAGACATAGATGTAGTCATCCTTCTGTTGAGAGACCACATAATGGTTGTTAATATAGTGTATCTGTACAGAAAATGCACCAGGATTAACTTCCAACTGTTGACTAGCAAGTCCGTGATTTGTCAAAGTGGCACCATATAAATATGATGGGGGAATCAATCCAATTATGTGGGAAAACTTGTCTAATGCAATTATAGAAATTTCTCCGTGGAGGACATCATTGGGATTTAGTCCATGGAATGACTGTTCATGTGTCAAGGCTAATGGAGGGACAGGATTTCGTTGTGTAGTCCCTTCTCCCTGTCTGCTTGCTGATTCTTCTGCGATTGGTTGCCTTTCCGCTGCAGTCGTCTGGATTGAATCAAGTGTTAGGTCTGAGTTTGTGCATCCAACTAGTCTGAAACGATATTGGAAGCGATTCAAATGATGCGTTATTTCCATTCAATAAAAGTGTGTATGAGGAGACTAAACATGATTGCTGGATGCAAACAAATGACTACTATTATATGGGAAATATGCATTTCCTCAACCTTGGATTGAGTGCAGTACTGGAGTTAAGGATTGCTGAAAAGTCATAAACATATGTAAAATAGGACACTACGTTATAAAAGCTAACATGGAGGTCGTTGAACATATACAGCTACAATTATTTTTGTTTTTTTCTTTAGTACTAGCATGACTAGTGTTAACAGCTGTAAAAATATATTAGATTTGTATTGCTTACTCACCGGTCTTCTCTTTTCCTGATCCTGTCCAGCTGTCGTTTCTGTGCTGTACTCCTGGACTTTGTCTTCATCGTTTGTATAATATATTCTGTAAATTTGACACATGTGAAATGACAGATGATCAGAAAATAGACATGATAGAGAGAAGATATGGTAAATCTTCCAATAGTCCAATGAGAGGAGGAGCAATTTCCAACCATAAATCACAGGGTAATCAAATTTATTACAACTCTCGAGTTGACAAAAGGGTTCAAAACCATGCATATAATCCACTATTTCTTCATTATTTCAATGATTTCAGAGGGCGACAAATTTTATTACAATGACTGATAAAATTTTGTGACGATGTCAGTTTCAAAATTGTTCATGAAGTAGAACCAAGATATGGCCCGGCTAAGGATGTTATACATGTATGTTGACAGACATGGCTGGATGGTCATAACAGAAATCATTGATCCAGGTAAAGAAAAACATGACAGTGTACATCCAACTTACATTAAGTTTTGATAAGTAACATGGAGTTATATTAGACATCAAATGGTAACCGAGATATGGTCCGGAGAAGAATATACGGTAAATTTATAGCATAAATGGATGTCGGCAATAGGGCCATAACTCTGTGGCAAATCATCAATACGAAGCTGCGCATCTGAAAACCCCTCGGCTCTGGGCGCCAGCCATTCATAATGTATTCAATTTGAAGCAAGATTTCAGGAACACCAAGCAGTCAAGTAACAAATATACAGATTATGAAAACTTTTGCCATTAGAAATGGCCTCGAACGTTTCCGTCCAATCAGAGAAACCGGTATTCATTACATAAGTCTGTAGATGCATCGATGACGTATACCAAATTTTACATCGACCATTTGAAGATTATCAGAGATAGAGATCAGTAATGATTTCGCATAAATTAAATGGCCGTCCATCCTTCCCACCACTCAAGAGAAACTGATGTCGTTATTCATTGCAAGTCTCTTGATACATGGATGCTGTATACCAAGTTTCATATAGAACACTGAAATGGTATCGAAGATATACATCATTAAAGATTTTGCATAAATTAAAGATGGCCACCAAGGTTTCCGCCGATTCAGGAAAACCAGAACTGTCTATTGATACATCGATGATGTATACAAAATTTTACATCGAGCACTTGAACGGTATCAGAGATATAGATCATTAATGATTTCGCATAAAATGAACAAGGCCGCCCATCCTTCCCGCAACTCAGAGGAACTGATGTGGTTATTCATTGCAAGTCTCTTGATACATCGTTTCATATAGAACACTAAAATGGTATCAAAGATTTTGCATAAATTAAAGATGGCCACCAAGGTTTCCACCCAATCAGAAACGCCAGAACTGTCATTTATCAGAAGTCTATTGATGCATCGATGATATATACCAAATTTTACATCGAGTACTCGAACGGTATCAGAGATAGAGATCATTAATGATTTCACATAAATTAAAGATGGCCGCCCATCCTTCCCGCCACTCAGAGGAACTGATGTGGTTATACATTGCAGGTCTCTTGATACATCGATACTATATACCAAGTTTCGTATAGAACACTTGAATGGCATCAGAGATATATATCATTAAAAATTTTGCATAAATTAAAGATGGCCGCCAAGGTTTTCACCGAATCAGGGCAACTGGTTTGGTCATTCCTTTGAAGTTTCTTGATGCATCGATGATCTACACCAAGTTTCACACTGAACAGAGAAATGGTACCTAAGATACACAAGATTAATGATTTTGCATCAATTAAATATGGCCGCTAAAGATTCCAACCAATCAGATCCAGATTCAATAGGGTTCTGTGTCATGAGCATATGGATGTGCAGTGCAAGTTTGGTGTGCCTAGGGTAAGTCGTTCTAAAGATATCTTGGTAACAAGAAACCTGTGATGGCTTCGCATAAATTAAAGATGGCCACCAAAGTTTCCAACCAATCAGGTCTAGATATCTTGGTAACGAGAAAGGTGTGACGGACAGACGGATGGACGTACAGGACGACGACAATACCCTTCGGTTTGGCCGAGGGGTAAAAAGGTTAAAAAAGACTGCAAGGTACTATGCAGAAATCAGTGTGATTGCAATAAAAGGTGTGAGGAATGGCAAAATCGAACAGAGTAGAACTAATTAATTGATAACTTGAAGAAACAAGATTTAATGGAAAAGATCATTCTGGTTCATTGTAAGTTTCATGTCAGCTGATTTGTGGAATATTTCAGATCAACTTGGTTGATTGGCTAAGTTTCTAAATAAAATCTAGAGAAATGGGTTCTGATAATTTCACCTTGATAAAATATATGGAACCAGAAGAGTTTCCAAAATCTTTTAGCCTGTAAACTGTGTCCAACAGACAGAACAGAAAATGAACAGAACATCTGTTAATTCAAACAACTGTGAACAAGTAATAGTGTTAATGAGAAAATTGTAAATGGGAAAATTTTAACACGTGGAGAGCAGAAAATATTCACTGAGTTTGGGGAGTAATGACTTGTGACACATCTCCAGAAATGCGGATTCCTGGAGAAGGTCAATAATATATCAGTGGAATATATTCTCTCGTAAAAACATAGTTACCAAATCCAAGAGCTGAATTCAGAGATTGAAGTGTTGTCTCCGTGCGAAGAAACCTACAATTATTTATTAAAAGGTTGGATATCAATTGCAAACATAACAGTATTGTGCAACCTTCATGATTACAGAGTTGTTAGAACATGATAGTGGACATACACATGATAAATAGCACAATATGCACAGGTAGCTGAAGGGCAAACACATTTTCATACGGTGGTCATTTTTATTAAGATATGTATGTCTACCAGACAGTACTAAATGTACAAAATGTATTATCACGATTGTTCAGGAATAGGAACATAAACACTACATGTATGTAAAAAGAAGTAAGCTTATGGGAAAAAAGAAAGGTTCAATGGTATACACCAACATGATCAACAACAAAATGAGGATTTTTTTTAACATGGCAGCTGAGGCAAAACATGTGCATAATCACCATACAGGTGACTGTGTGGTGCGAATACATCTAGATAAAATATTGTGACGATTAATAACAGATATGCAAGTGTATCTTTTTGATTAATGGAAATACGTTCATCACAAGAATGACTGCACATTAAGCTACGAATCACCAAAATGTCCGAGACATGTGTTAATAGAACAATCTTGACACAGTGCTCAATAAGAAGGGATAAAATGCAACATTTTAATGATCAGCTAGGATGGGAAGATAATCGACCATTTCAACTTAAGGCCAGCGGAATCAAATGATGTCCTCTTCATGTGTAGGTTCACCATATGGCATGCTGTCATCAGGTGATATGGAAACTTTCAACATGTCCAATGGTAGTGGTGAGCTGGTTTCAGCTGATGATAGACTTGCCAAGGTTGAGGTCTCAATGTCTTTGTCTTTTTCCTTATCAGACACTTTCTTCTTGGCATCATGCTTTTTGCACACTTTGCGTAAGAGCGGAGAACTGACATCATCCTTTTTCTTGCTTTGTTTCTTGAGCCTGTTGATGGCACTTTTCACTTCAATAGCCTTTGGTTTTTTTGGTCGCTTTCTTTCTCTGCATGCTTGTGGAGCTTTCAAAGTTTTCTCTTGATCAGTGACAAAGGTAACCAAATCAGTGTCCTGTAGTTCTTCAAAAAGTTGACGTTTTGCAGATGAAGCTGTCCAGGTTCTGGAAGAAGGCAATGATAATGTCTTGGTAGGCATGGTTGGGGAGGGTACAGACAATGGTTGTGTGGAGTTTGGTGGTGTAGCCTGTAACTTTCTCATGAAGTTTAGTGACGATTCCAGGCTCCTCACTTGCCTTCCTCGGATTTCTAGATCTGTTTCCATTGTTACAAATGTCCTGTTTATCTGGGAACCGTGCTTCTCTAGCTCATCAATCTCACTATCCATGTCATTTAGTGCTTCAAGTAGTTGTGTCCCTTCCGTCTTCAGAGTTAGGGCAAGAAACTTAGCCGCCATTATATCCCGTTTAAGTGTTTTCAGCACTGGGAGAAAATCTGGTTTTATGTAGTGCTCCATCTGAAATATGACATGATAGCATTAAAAAGCATGTCTGACAATGACTGGCATGGGCTGTCACTGGTATTATATACATGACAGGTAGTTTCATTATCAAGTGTTCCACAGGCTATATGTGGTAGATCGAGGCCCATCAGCTCCCTCCCTTTTGAACTGCGATCAGCTATGTTCGGTATAAAATACCAGTACTGCCCCAGTAATATTATGCATTTGAATAATGATTGATGTGTGTTGACTGCTGGGTCAGCAGTATGATGAATGCAGCCTCAGTCAGCAACATACATGCTCAGAATCTGTTCAAAGCAGAAAATTGCTGACAGAATCTGATGCAATATGAGAGAATCATCATAGGCTGGCTCATGAAGGAGTAAGCTTATAAGGCAACAACTGAGAGTATAGTATTAAGTGAGCATGCATATGTAGGATACACTTACCTTAGTTTATACACTGGAAGAACTTCTGTCATGTCTGTAAAGGTAGTGATGAAGCCTCGTACCAGCAATAGGCTCACATTCCCCCCCCCTCCACATCCCTTGACACGAGTCGCATATATACATGTATCAGACCTATAGTATTTTTTCAAAGTCAAACTGTTCTCCAAAATGACAGTGTGTTTTGGGCACCATCTTTGTTTGCCTCTTTTGGGAAATGCCCGGCACAATTAATCGATAATCCATAAAATATGAGAAATATGGAAGAGTGCAAGACCAAGAGAATAAAATTCAATTCAATTAGGAAATTGTCCTCGGCATAAGATCTCCACAGGATTACCTCCCCTGATGCTGTTTACTGAATATGATAATTAAAAAAAAATTGATCGATTAGTTGACCCTCGTGGCCTCGATTTCGACCAGAACATGGCGGTAACAACAACAGGTACATGAACGTGAGCGAAATATGTTTTTCTACCAAAAATCTTATAAACGGGAAAGTTCTGTGTGGGGCACTATCTCGGTGTTGTATCAACCGAATTTATCATTTCTTGCGAGACAACAATATATTCCGCTTTCCTGCACAATTCATGAGTAAATGTACATCATAAATTTTATGGTATCGGAGAAAGCATGTCCCCTATTTTAGCACCAAAAGTGGTCAGTTCATAATTTGAGATATTTATGGTTGTCAAAAAATGATCACATTGGGTTACGATTAATTCAGTCTAATTGGGGTGAGGATTTATGCTGTCATTTCAACTAAACTGGGCGGAATCATTAATATCTACCCTGATGCTGCTTAGTAAATATGATAACTAAAGAAAATTGATCGATTAGTTGACTCTTGTGGCCTCGACTTCAACCAGGACATGGCGGTAACAATAACAACAGGTATGAACGTGAGCGAAATATGTTTTTCCATCGTAAAATGTACATCATAAATTTTATAGTATAGGATTTTAGCGCAAAAAGGTGTCAGTTCATAATTTGAAATATTTATCATTGTAAAAAAATGATCACTTTGGGTTACGATTAATTCAGCGTAATTGGGATGAGGATTTAAGACGCCATTCACACAAACTGGGCAGAATCAGCCCTTTTGGGAGGAATCAGGCCAATTTCAACCTTTCCCCGACCTGCTAAGCCAAAACTGGTGGAGGCGTCAAAATAAGGTAGAATCTACTTATCTTGTTAACAGAATTGCCAATTATGCAATTATTACAGGTGATATATTGCAATTACATGCATTATTTTTTTTTTTATGTTGTTGTATAATTCTCATCACTCACTATTGTAGATGTTTACCAACAGAATAACTGGCAAAATATGACAGCTTGAAATTTCGACGTACTGTATGCAAAAAGTATCCCAAGTGCAATATTTTACCCCAATTGGGACATATACCCCAGTTAGCCCTTTTCCCTGGCCTGTTCAAAGGTATCGAAAATTGTGGAACTTCCACCGAGTTTACAAATTTATCACCGCCATTCACACAAACTGACCTTTCCCGGAAATTAAATTAAATTAAATCATAAAAATGTTCGCGGAGATTGACGGTACCGGTAAAACTTTCGACATAAACTATTTTACCAACAACAACAACCTGGCAATTGTATTTGTCCCGTTGCGTGAAACACAAAATAAAGATTTCCCTGCTGGATCAGTGAAGAGAAATGCGAAAAAGAAATACCTTTAATAATCTGACGACAAGTCAACACTTTCTTCGCCATGTTCGGTCGATCTGCACGCACGGACAAAATGGCGCAGTTTTACTTTCGATTTAGCGCGCATGCGTGGTGACACCTCCCCAATAGAATATTTAATTTACATTCATACCGATATTTGCAATTTTTTGCCAACATATGTACGACGTTGCTTGGTTGGTATACAGCTGTTGAAAACTTGACCAAAAGACAAGTGTTTTCGCCAATGGTACCGTACTTTTTGCAGGCCATGCACTCAGGTCGTCTAAGAATACGTACGGTACGGTACATATCCAATTTACATACGAATGGGCCAGCACTAACATGATCATTGGCTCCCGTTTTTCGGGCTGCGTTTACATAAACTATTTTACCAACAACAACAACCTGGCAATTGTATTTGTCCCGTTGCGTGAAACACAAAATAAAGATTTCCCTACTGGATCACTCAACAGAAATGCGAAAACGAAATACCTTTAATAATCTGACGGCAAGTCAACACTTTCTTCGCCATGTTCGGTCGCTCTGTGTGCACGGACAAAATGGCGCAGTTTTACTTTCGATTTAGCGCGCATGCGTTGTGGACACCTCCGCAATAGAATATTTAATTTACATTCATACCGATATTTGCAATTTTTTGCCAACATATGTACGACGTTGCTTGGTTGGTATACAGCTGTTGAAAACTTGACCAAAAGACAAAGTGTTTTCGCCAATGGTACCGTACTTTTTGCAGGCCATGCACTCAGGTCGTCTAAGAATACGTACGGTACGGTACATATCCAATTTATATACGAATGGGCCAGCACTAACATGATCATTGGCTCCCGTTTTTCGCGCTGCGTTTACAAAACAAGACAGTAAAAATTGACAACTCGACGAGATTTCAGCATTCAATTATGATTATTTATACAAACGAAAAGAATCTGACGAAAATATGACATACTTTTTGCTTCAAAATATGTCCGGCATATCAAATCAAGGTTTTCTGGCACAAAAATTTACTCTATCATTGCGCAAAGTATTACAAATGAAACGAATTTGATGAAAATATGACATACTTTTTGCTTCAAAATACTTCCGGCATATCAAATCAAGGTTTTCTGGCACCAAAATTTACTCTATCATTGCGCAAACTCTTTTTGTTGATCTGTAAATGAATTCACTGAAAAACTGAGTGTGATTGAACTCTGATGCAACAAACCCCATTCGGTGCAACTGTCAGTGGGCCGAATGGATGTCCGGACACAAGCCCCATGAGACAAAAACCCCACGGACAAAGCTCCAAACCAATATTTAATGTGCATATGCAGTACAATTTAATAATGCATGGACGTGCAAATGTTATAAAATAGGAGTGCAAGCAAGAAATAAAACATGGTAAATGATAAATTATATCTCAAGACAATGAATGTTATTTCATATTTTTATTACGTCCCGTAGCCTGTTCTTACATCATACAGCAATAATAAAACAAATCAGAGTAAATAAAATCTAAAATGACATGCAGTTTGAAGTGTCATAAGCAGAATAAAGTAATATGGGTGAAATACACAATTTGCCTCCCGAGAGTTTTGTCCATATTCCTTCTGCCATCACCCAGGGAGATTTTAAATTTATTTGTGGATCTCGAGCTTATGCCCCTCCTCCAAAACTCACAAAAAAAATAATGACATTAGGGTGAGCAAATGTCAATGTGTTTCCATGCCAAGAACCTTTTATCACACTTGCTCATTTGCGTGATCTTCGCATGCTGCTGCAAGGTACACTTTCATCATTCATGCATGCTCTATTCCCACTGCAGCGCTCACGTAAATACATTTTATGCAATGTTTATTATATATACCGGTATGTGGTAACTGGAATCACTAAAATATTGTAATAATTAACGATGCATAACATTGAAATTAGTTGAAAGTTACAGCAGCATCATTGATCTTGAATTCTCAATCACGCTACTGTAGCCCCTTACTCAGTTTTTCACTCCATGGCAACTATGATTGGATAATAAATTCTGATTGCTTACTGAAGTTACTCCTCTGTCATAAGATAACCAGGCTCAGATGGCCTGAATCTTGAACTGGCCTGCAATACAAGTTGAACATGAACTTCCAGATATCAGGGAACCTTCAAAAGTCACAATGAAGCATGCAACCAAGGGTTCCCCGATAGCCATAGATAACAGTGCACAATCTGAGCCATGAATAAATAATGGAAATAAATAAACAAAAAAATTATACACACCTGAAAACTTGATCAATTCATCACTCAATATAAAGGAAGCTCTCCCCAAAGTTTCATCGGGCCTGGCTTCATGGATCAGCAGATATACAGCGGACAAGAACACATGTTGACGGACGGACGCTAGGACGGACGCTAGGACGGACGGACGTACGTACATGGCAACGACAAGACCCCGCAGCCCTATGGGCTGAGGGGTAAAAACGAAGGTTCAGGGTCAGGTGGATATAATTTTTCAAATCAAGATCATTGTTCATCATAGAATAGTGCAGCATAATTTAAATTGTCATGAAACCATAATAAAATCACGAGGATTCGTATAGGGTTTGACATACATGATATGTAAGCTTAGCTAATTCTATCCGAGATCCCTGCTGGATAATAATTTTGACGATTTCAAGCGTCAGGATGCCTGTAACTGAAAGGATCTATGCAAAAGTAATGTCATATCCTACCACTATGGTATGCATGAATACATGTAACTAGACACATCATGCATTCTGACACCAACATTTAATGACTGTACTGTACTGTTGAGAACATTGTATCTCTAGCATCCCCATATATCCAACATTATACCCTTACTCCACAGCTCGACTTATCTCACAGAGTGACTCAGCACAAAGCTCTAATCAATGAAATAAAAACATGGTAGTTTTTCGGAAAAACTCTCCATAATAAATCTTGCTTCGTTGTTTATGCATCTTCGTGAGAGTGGATGGCATTGACCCACCGTTTGCCTCTACATTACTCGGAAAATAAACTTCCCGAGTTTGCTCTAGGAAAAAACATGAAGTATTTACTAGTAGAGTAAAACCAGTTGAGAACAACCATATACTAGACTCAGCTGCTATGATTTGCATACGTGCTGTTATTCTGGACAGAAAATGTTGGTATCCAAAGTACCGCTTCCTAAGTAGGAGTATATTACAATCTCTTGGCTGCGGAATGGCTTTGAGGTGCGCAGAAACAAATATATACACCTGGAAAAATGTTAAGCACCCCATGAACATTTACAAAGGTATATGTAGTGGTCTATTAGAGGCAGAGTAAGTTTGTAAAACTGCATGCTATCATGTAAAGTCATGTTCTGGCTACAAGAAAACACAATACTGACAGTTTTTTTTATCATTTTAATGATAGCACTGGCGTACCAAAAAGGTAACTGTTTGAGCTCAAAATCATACCCGTTACATGTATGGAGCTGGAGAGTCAACCAGGCAACATGATTTGGATATGAATGGATAAAAAAGTCATTTGTAACAAGGGAAAGTTTCCAATTCAATATCTGGTGCATCCTCCACGTCCTTGAATAACTGCCTGTACCCAGCGTCGCATCCCCCAGTCAATCGTCGTCTGCGTTGTATAGGAAACTGTCGCCATTCCTGGTACAAAGCTGCTTCCAATTCACGCAGATTTTGTACTGGAGGTTCACGTGCTTGTATTCGACGCCCAAGAATGCCCCAAATGTGCTCCAGAGGATTCAGATCAGGACTCGTGGCGAACCAAGGAAGATGAGTCACTGCATTATTCTGAATGAATGCTGTCACTGCACGAGAACGGTGCGGTCTAGCGTTGTGATCCATAAACACAGGTCTGGTAGCAAGAGGATGGTTATCAAATGGAGGACAGCAACTGGATCAAGGACACCTCGGATGTACTATTCGCCATTCCGGTTCCCACGTATTCTTACCATGTCAAGCTTACAGTCATGAGAGACACAGTCCCACGCCATTACTGAACCCCCACCAAAGGCAACTGTCGGTTTGATGTTTCTTGGTGTATATGCTGTATTTGGCTGTCTCCAAACTCTCATGCGTCCATCGGTTACATGAAGAAGGAACCGGCTTTCATCCGACCAATGAATTCTTAGTCAACTCCTCAGATTCCAGCGGTGTCGTGCCATACACCAAGCCAAACGTACTCGTTGGTGATGATCACTCAGGAGAGGATGTTTGATGATTATTCTGGACCGATACCTGGCACTTCTTAGGCGATTCCTGACAGTTCTCGTGGAGAAACGACGATTTGGTAACTAGAGGTTCTTCAGAATGGTACTTGTGGCGAATGGATCTCGTCGAATTAGCCTCAGAAGTGCCCTGTCTTAACGTTGTGATGTCACCCGGGGCCGTCCGGAACGTGGACGGTCCTTTATATCATTGGTTTCCCTGTGTTTTCTCATCAGACGGCTGATAACTGTGTAGTGGATATTGAGTTGAGGACCAATTGCTTTAAAGGACATACCGGTTGAATGCATACCAATAATTTGCCATCTCTGTGCATCTGATATCCTTCTTCATGCCATGGTGACAGATAATGATTGAATATTGCAACCGATGCACATTAATTACCGAAATATGGGGCGTGTCCCTTTTCCACATGCTTCCCATGATATTTGTTAGTGTCACTTTCCATGAAGGACGTTCGCCACCATTTGTTGGCTCATCATTATCATACCTACCACCAGACACAGGCTAAACATTAACATCGATGTGTTATTAGTCATTGTATTAGGGGGTGCTTAACTTTTGTCCAGGTGTATAGTTTGCATAGACCATATTGCAGCGTAAATAACTACATTACAGCTTACAGGAATTAGGGCCTTGGTCGATGATCTTCTAAGCAAGGTCACAATGATATGCACCAAGAGTATGCTGGCTTATTTTTTCATTCATTCGTATTAGTCGGCCATCCAGCGTGCCTAGGGAAGCTTTCATGTAAAGTGATATAGTTGCTTTTTAGTCGCCAAACGTCGCCAATTCCTCTCACCTCTTGCATATCGCTCAAATCCAAATGCTCATCTTTGTTTTCTTCGTATCTTTTCTTACACTTTATTTGGATTTGTATATATTGTTTCACTCCATGGCAATGTGGTGTTTTCTACTCCCATGTTCCTGCTCCATATCCCCCTCCCACTTATACAGGGGTAAAAGCGTTCCGTGTCCGGTTTTTCATGTATATGATCGTTCTATTATCGTTTTAAACGCGTTTCAATAGCGTTCTAAACGCGTTTTGTATTCGTTTCGTTTGCTTCTCAAAGAACGCGTTTATACCTCGCAAACGCGTTTGATCATCGGTATGTTCATTTATCTTTCATTTCGTTTCGCTTAAAACGCGTTTCCGCGTTTCGAAACGCGTTATTGTTGTTGTTAAATAAGCATCACCGTCCACACCACGGTTGCTTCATCGGGCGAGAATACTATTTGGTCTGGGTTTTTTTATTTGTGCAATGGTTCGGCGACTGAGTGTTGATCAAAACCCGCATGGAGTCAAGGTCAGGCGAAATGCTTTTTTTGGTTCGGTATCACACGCCTGACTAATCATTTCGCTTGGTACGGGAAGACAAATATTTCTTCGCTTGGTGAACGAAAAGATTTAAGCTTGCGTTTGAAACGCGTTTTGAAAACGCGTTTTGGAAACGCGTTTCGTAACGCATTTTATTGTTGTTGTTGTTGTTAAATAAGCAGTACCGTCCACACCAGGGTTGCTTCGTCGGGCGAGAATATTATTTGGTCTGTTTTTTTATCTTTGTACAACGGTTCGGCGACTGAGTGTTGGTCAAAAGCTGCATGGAGTCAATGTCGGGCGAAACGCTTTTTCGGCTCAGTATAACATGCCTGACTAATCATTTCGCTTGGTACGGGAAGACATACATGTATATTGCTTCGCTTGGTGAACGAAAAGATATAATCTTAGCGCAATATATAAACGAAACGAATTACCGGACACAGAACGTGTTTACCCTTGTATATTAAAGGCTATGCCACATATATTTATAGCACAGGGATTATAATAGCGGCTGGGGAAAGCCCAGACACGTGGACTTCCTGGCCTAATAAAACACAAATTTGCACGAAGTCGAACGAAAAGAGAAACCCGTTCGAAACGCGTTTATAAAACGCATTCACAAACGCGTTTCGATCAGAGCAAACCCGTTTGACGAGGGAAACGCGTTTTGATAAAATAAAAATTAAGCGATATTGAAAGCGTTTCGTTTACTATAATCGTTTGGTAAGCGTTTGAAACGCGTTTACATTTCGTTCCGTTCGCGTTTCGTTAGGTCAAACTAAACGAAAATAACCGGACACCGAACGTTTTTACCCCTGTAGTTTGACAAGTGGCATAACTTACCGATGTACGAGAATTTTTGTGGTATTTACTGGTTTCTGAAAAGTGAGGGTCCTCATAAGCTGATGAGTGTTGTAATATAGCAATATTTCCACACCAGAGTCCCATAAAATTTCGACAATTCATACGTAGTAAAATGAGATACATAGTATAGGGTACAATGACCATACAGCTGGGGCGGGTATACATGCCGTTTTGGTTTGGGTAAGAATAACACAAACGAACATGTATCTACTGAGCAGTGTCAGTTCAATTAATCTGCGAAGATATGGGTAACATACATCGCGACAGGGCAGTCATCAGTTGCTCATACATCCGAATGCGAATGTAATCTACCTAACAGAGATAATTAATCAAAACGAAGAAACAGTATGTGTAGATGTATATGCATGCATACCAGATGGAAAAGAACACAGACAATTAGTATGTGTATTTCCGAAGACTCAACTGACCTTTTCACCGCTGATCTATTTTGCGCAGTTCGTTTCTAATTGTAATATTTTACCTGACGTTTTTTTAAAACTATTTCCATCTACACTAATAACCCACATAATCTATTGATGCTGAACATTCGTTTTACTATCTACTGTTATACATTTAGCCATTACTGGTTAATAATGCCTCAAATGACTTACCAAGTCTGTTACATAAATAGGACTATCGGTGCATTCTCACTGATCGTTCTTAAATAATCTTTCTACTGTGATTAAGAGAGAAGTTTGGTGGCTAAGATTAGATTTTGTGGCTAGATTGCATTTTTCCAATTTTAGCGAGTTTCATGCACAATGATCCACAATGAGCTTGATAAATGTAGGTTACACATGTTTCTGAATATAAATCGTCGGTCAATTATGTTGCAATAAATGTGCGGCTAAATTTAAAAAAAATAATGACCTGTGGCCCAAACGCACGATTGAAAAGCTTCAACAGAAAATGAAAACAAACTACTGTGGCTGCTCCGATGGCATCACGTTCTTTGGTAGTTTTGGTCGATTATAACGCTGATTTTCACGATTTCTACCCATTTCTCCATAAATATTTCTGACGACCGAAAAACATTAGTCCAGTTAAACTAAAATTAATTCCAGACGCTATATTGTTAAGAAGTGCTAAAATCTGTACGAAAGCGCAGATTTTTCAATACCCTTCTTGAGTTCTATTTTGGACATACTCATGATCCTTTGCCACTAGGATTCTGCACTATGACCCCAGTAGGATAAAGTATGATGTCAGAACATTTTTGTTCATAATTTCTTTCCATTCTGTATGTAAGTTAAATAGATTAGTAAGAGTCAAGTTTTCCGCTCTCCCAGAACAGATACGGGAAAGTATGACGTCATTGTGGCGTCGATTTTTTTTCTAGATTTTCTGAAATATTTTTATTCTCTAGTGAAAAGCATACGTTTTAGTTTGGTGTATAACTTCTATCGTTTTGATTCTTTCAATTATAAATAAATAATTATACGTTATCCTTCCCCCCACTATATTTCTGCAGAATCATTATCACCACCGCTCACAGAAAAATCGCTGCAGCTACCTTGAGCCCACATGAATCTTCGGCCTGCCACCCCTGGGCTAACCCACATACCCTACTCTTGAGGAATGCTGGTTCAGAAATTAGTCAGCTTGAGGTGCGAACGGGAGCAAATTCTAGGCCTCTTATCTCGCACGAGCTCCCGGGATATTGCAACGAAATGGCTAAAATAACATTCTAAAGTGATCATTTACGCCGACACTAAGTGTGCAAATGTAATGGTTTAATTTTGCGTGCTGCAATATAGTGCTCCATTTGTTAAGTCTGAAAATTTCGGACGAGTTTCACATATATTTTAGTGATGTAGGCCATAGACATCATGATAACTTTGTCAAATACGTATATTACACTGTAAATACAACAACGACAACATGACTATGCCTTGGAAAAATTGAGTAATATCACCGGTTTTCGAAGGAGAGAAAGGCTTGTTGATTATCTCGTCTTCTATATCCTATAGGTAGGAATGCTAGGCATATAAATTTATTAAGCCCATTGTAATTAATCTAAAATAATATGAAATAGACAAAATCTAGCAGCGAGCGGAGAAGTACTTCCTCTCCTCGTTTCTGGCTTTGCCTATTAATATAAAGTTTTCCACCAGCTGTAAATTAACACAATTTCAGGGATTGCAGTACTAATAATTTCTTGTTTCACGCAGAGCTAATATATGAAATGGATGAAACCTAAGGTAATTTGTATTTTTGAAGGTTCCATTCGATCTGCCCATATTTGTTCAGGGGCAGATAGATTTGCCTCCATTTCTTGGCCTCCTTGTTCCAGTCCATTTTTTGTATAGTATTTTACACTGAACAAATATTTCATGCACATGCGTACATCAAAACGATTGCTTGTTTGAAAGTCAGTTCCTGTAGGACTTTACAGAATTAAATCCACCATGTATTGTTGTGGTATTGTTGTTGTCTGGTATTTGTCGGCAAAGCCTAGAGCATAAATGTAACAGAATTTATAATAGGAAGAAATAATCATCTGGCTCACTGGAGGAAACAGATGTAAAATGCTCGTCCTTCATTAAAGTAAAACGAGGTCCTTAGCCAGCAATTTAAAACAATCTCGGACAAAGGTAGAACTTTACCACCCACCACTGGCCTTCCCTGTGCCAAAACAGTTCCAGGCAAATATCCACATTTTTACTGAGTTCACGAATGCTGATACCGCTCAATTTTGGTTTGAGGCCCCATCGAAATCTTGACGAATCAAATATTTAACTGTTAGAATTCTGTCTAGTCCTACGATTTCCTGTCACTGTTCCAGGTGGATATGATGTTATATTATGTCATATATAAGGCAGCTTTATTGTAAAGTCCTACTAATAAGAATAATCACGTTCCTTTAATTTTCGAACATAAAATCTTAGAATGATTCATTCCAATGGCACATATATACTGTCACCATTAGTCTTATGCCTAATGGAATTTTGTTCAATTCTACCCTCATTGTACATACAATATATAAAACCTTGGTGGAGCGGGTTCCACTTAACCAAAATAAATGTCCTTGTAATGAACATAAGGTTGAGACTGAAGTGAAGACGAAACTACTGCTTATGGCTGAAATATTGCTGAACGCGACATTAAACCTTATATCTACCAAATGGAAACAAAATTTCCAAACATTTACACCCAATAGTTTGACCAGATCTGTTAAAATAGTTCAATGTCTGGGCTGTAACTAAAAAGCGTCCGGTACCGTCCGGTATCGCCCCGTACCGTCCGGTACTTTTTACACCGACCTGGTATGCCTGTCATTTGTTTTGCACCGTCTGGTACTTTATAGGCGTTCGTTAAGAGACTTTTTAGCCAACCATCACCAGATGGTGGGCTGTTCAAATCGCTTTTCGTCCGTGGTCCGTCGTCCGTCCGTCGTCCGTCCGTCCGTAAACAATTCTTGTTATCACGATTTCTCAGGAACTACTGCATGGATCTTTCTCAAACCTGGTACACAGGTTCCCCTTGGGGTCTAGTTATGCAAGAAACCTTTTTTGGTCCGATTCGAAAATCTAATATGGCCACCAGGTAGCCATCTTGGATTTCATCATGAAACCTTGTTATCGCGATTTCTCAGGAACTACTGCATGGATCTTTCTCAAATTTGGTACACAGGTTCCCCTTGGGGTCTAATTGTGCAAGAAACCTTTTTTGGTCCGATTCGAAAATCCAATATGGCCACCAGGCAGCCATCTTGGATTTCCCCATTAAACCTTGTTATCGCGATTTCTCAGGAACTACTGCATGGATCTTTCTTAAATTTGGTACACAGGTTCCCCATGGGGTCTAGTTGTGCAAAAAACCTTTTTTGCTCCGATTCGAAAATCCAATATGGCCACCAGGCAGCCATCTTGGATTTCCCCATGAAACCTTGTTATCGCGATTTCTCGGAAACTACTGCATGGATCTTTCTCAAATTTGGTACACAGGTTCCCCTTGGGGTCTAGTTGTGCAAGAAACCTGTTTTATTCCGATTCGAAAACCCAATATGGCCACCAGGCAGCCATCTTGGATTTCCCCATGAAACCTTGTTATCGCGATTTCTCAGGAACTGCTGCATGGATCTTTCTCAAATTTGATACAACAGGTTCCTCTTGGGGTCTAATTGTGCAAGATACCTTTTTTGGTCCGATTCGAAAATCCAACATGGCCACCAGGCAGCCATCTTGGATTTCCCCATTAAACCTTGTTATCGCGATTTCTCAGGAACTACTGCATGGATCTTTCTTAAATTTGGTACACAGGTTCCCCATGGGGTCTAGTTGTGCAAAAAACCTTTTTTGCTCCGATTCGAAAATCCAATATGGCCACCAGGCAGCCATCTCGGATTTCCCCATGAAACCTTGTTATCGCGATATCTCGGAAACTACTGCATGGATCTTTCTCAAATTTGGTACACAGGTTCCCCTTGGGGTCTAGTTGTGCAAGAAATCTGTTTTATTCCGATTCGAAAACCCAATATGGCCACCAGGCAGCCATCTTGGATTTCCCCATGAAACCTTGTTATCGCGATTTCTCAGGAACTGCTGCATGGATCTTTCTCAAATTTGATACAACAGGTTCCTCTTGGGGTCTAATTGTGCAAGATACCTTTTTTGGTCCGATTCGAAAATCCAACATGGCCACCAGGCAGCCATCTTGGATTTCCCCATTAAACCTTGTTATCGCGATTTCTCAGGAACTACTGCATGGATCTTTCTTAAATTTGGTACACAGGTTACCCATGGGGTCTAGTTGTGCAAAAAACCTTTTTTGCTCCGATTCGAAAATCCAATATGGCCACCAGGCAGCCATCTTGGATTTCCCTATGAAATCTTGTTATTGCAATTTCTCAGGAACTGCTGCATGGAGCTTTCTCAAATTTGGTACACCGGTTCCCCTTGGGGTCTAATTGTGCAGGATACCTTCTCTGGCCCGATTAGAAAATCCAATATGGCCAACAGGCAGCCATCTTGGATTTCCCCATGAAACTTTGTTATCGTCATTTCCCAGGAAGTACTGTATGAATCTTTCTCAAATTTGGTACACAGGTTCCCCTTAGGGTCTAGTTGTGCAAGATACCTTTTTCGGTCCGAATCGAAATCCAATATGGCCACAAGCCAGCCATCTTCGATTTCCCCATGAAACCTTGTTATCGCGATTTCTCAGGAACTACTGCATGGATCTTTCTCAAATTTGGTACACAGGTTCCCCTTGGGGTCTGGTTATGCAAGAAACCTTTTTTGGTCCGATTCGAAAATCCAATATGGCCACCAGGTAGCCATCTTGGATTTCATCATGAAACCTTGTTATCGCGATTTCTCAGGAACTATTGCATGGATTTTTCTCAAATATGGTACACAGGTTCCCCTTGGGGTCTAGTTGTGCAAGAAACCTTTTTTGGTCCGATTCGAAAATCCAATATGGCCACCAGGCAGCCATCTTGGATTTCCCCATGAAACCTTGTTATCGCGATTTCTCTGGAACTACTTTATGGATGTTTCTCATATTTGGTACACAGGTTCCCCTTGGGGTCTAGTTGTGCAAGATACCTTTTTTGTTCCGATTCGAAAATCCGAAATGGCCACCAGGCAGCCATCTTGGATTTCCCCATGAAACCTTGTTATCGCGATTTCTCAGGAACTACGGCTTGGATCTTTCTCAAATTTGGTACACAGGTTCCCCTTGGGGTCTAGTTGTGCAAGATACCTTTTTTGGTCCGATTCGAAAATCCAATATGGCCACCAGCCAGCCATCTTGGATTTCCCCATGAAACCTTGTTATCGCGATTTCTCAGGAACTACTGCATGGATCTTTCTCAAATTTGGTACACAGGTTCCCCTTGGGGTCTAGTTGTGCAAGAAACCTTTTTTGTTCCGATTCCAAAATCCAATATGGCCGCCAGGCAGCCATCTTGAATTTCCCCATGAAACCTTGTTATCGCGATTTCTCAGGAACTACTGCATGGATCTTTCTCAAATGTGGTACACAGGTTCCCCTTGGGGTCTAGTTGTGCAAGATACCTTTTCTGGTCCGATTCGAAAATCCAATATGGCCACCAGGCAGCCATCTTGGATTTCCCCATGAAACCTTGTTATCGCGATTTCTCAGGAACTACTGCATGGATCTTTCTCAAATTTGGTACACAGGTTCCCCTTTGGGTCTAGTTGTGCAAAAAAACCTTTATTGGTCCGATTCGAAAATCCAATATGGCCGCCAGGCAGCCATCTTGGATTTCCCCATGAAACCTTGTTATCGCGATTTCTCAGGAACTACTGCATGGATCTTTCTCAAATTTGGTACACAGGTTCCCCTTGGGATCTGGTTGTGCAAGATACCTTTTTGGACCGATTCGAAAATCCAATATGGCCAACAGGCAGCCATCTTGGATTTCCCCATGAAACTTTGTTATCGTCATTTCCCAGGAAGTACTGTATGAATCTTTCTCAAATTTGGTACACAGGTTCCCCTTAGGGTCTTGTTGTGCAAGATACCTTTTTCGGTCCGAATCGAAATCCAATATGGCCACAAGGCAGCCATCTTTGATTTCTCCATGAAACGTTGTTATCGCGATTTCTCAGGAAGTACTGCATGGATCTTTCTAAAATTTGATACACAGATTCCCCTTGGGGCCTAGTTGTGCAAGATACCTTTTTCGGTCCGATTCGAAAAACCAATATGGCCACCAGGCAGCCATATTTGATTTCCCCATGAAACTCTGTCGTCATTTCTCCGGAAGTAGTGCATGGATCTTTCTCAAATTTGGTACACAGGTTCCCCTTGGGATCTAGTTGTGCAAGATACCTTTCCTGGTACGATTTGATAATCCAATATGGCCACCAGGCAAGCCATCTTGGATTTCCCCATGAAACTTTATCGTCATTTCTCAGGAACTACTGCATGGATCTTTCTCAATTTTGGTACACAGGTTCCCCTTAGCGTCTCGATATGCAAGATGCCTTTTTCGGAAAATCCAATATGGTCACCAGGCGGCCATCTTAGACTATATTAGACTATACTTAGACGCGGATATTCTCTAATGGACGACGGCTGGATTATGGATGACGGACTAGACGCTTGTAATTCCCCATGAAATTTTGTTATCATGATTTGTGAGGAAGTACTGCCTGGATCTTTCTCAAATATGCTACACAGGTTCCCCTTGTGGTCCAATTGTGCAAGATACCTTTTCTGGTCCGATTCCAAAATCCAATATGTCCATCAGGCGGCCATATTGGATTTCCCCATGAAATGTTGTTATTGCGATTTCTCAGGAACTACGACATGGATCTTTGTTAAATTTGGTACACAGCTTCACCTTGTCGTCTAGTTGTTCAAGATACCTTTTCTGGTCCGATTCGAAAATTCAATATGGCCAACAGGCGGCCATCTTGGATTTTCCCATGCAAATTTGTTATCGTGATTTCTCAGGAAGTACTGCATGGATCTTTCTCAAATTTGGTACACAGGTTCCCCTTATGGTCTAGTTGTGCAAGATACCTTTTTCGGTCCGAAGCGAAAATCCAATATGGCCACAAGGCGGCCATCTTGAATTTCCCCTTGGAACATCGTTACCGTGAATGCTCCGATTCGAAAATCCAATATGGCCACCAGGCAGCCATCTTGGATTTCCCCATGAAACCTTGTTATCGCGATTTCTCGGAAACTACTGCATGGATCTTTCTCAAATTTGGTACACAGGTTCCCCTTGGGGTCTAGTTGTGCAAGAAACCTGTTTTGTTCCGATTCGAAAATCCAATATGGCCACCAGGCAGCCATCTTGGATTTCCCCATGAAACCTTGTTATCGCGATTTCTCAGGAACTACTGCATGGATCTTTCTCAAATTTGGTACACAGGTTCCTCTTGGGGTCTAATTGTGCAAGATACCTTTTTTGGTCCGATTCGAAAATCCAATATGGCCACCAGGCAGCCATCTTGGATTTCCCTATGAAACCTTGTTATTGCAATTTCTCAGGAACTGCTGCATGGATCTTTCTCAAATTTGGTACACCGGTTCCCCTTGGGGTCTAATTGTGCAGGATACCTTCTCTGGCCCGATTACAAAATCCAATATGGCCAACAGGCAGCCATCTTGGATTTCCCCATGAAACTTTGTTATCGTCATTTCCCAGGAAGTACTGTATGAATCTTTCTCAAATTTGGTACACAGGTTCCCCTTAGGGTCTTGTTGTGCAAGATACCTTTTTCGGTCCGAATCGAAATCCAATATGGCCACAAGGCAGCCATCTTTGATTTCTCCATGAAACCTTGTTATCGCGATTTCTCAGGAAGTACTGCATGGATCTTTCTAAAATTTGATACACAGATTCCCCTTGGGGCCTAGTTGTGCAAGATACCTTTTTCGGTCCGATTCGAAAAACCAATATGGCCACCAGGCAGCCATATTTGATTTCCCCATGAAACTCTGTCGTCATTTCTCCGGAAGTAGTTCATGGATCTTTCTCAAATTTGGTACACCGGTTCCCCTTGGGGTCTAATTGTGCAGGATACCTTCTCTGGCCCGATTACAAAATCCAATATGGCCAACAGGCAGCCATCTTGGATTTCCCCATGAAACTTTGTTATCGTCATTTCCCAGGAAGTACTGTATGAATCTTTCTCAAATTTGGTACACAGGTTCCCCTTAGGGTCTAGTTGTGCAAGATACCTTTTTCGGTCCGAATCGAAATCCAATATGGCCACAAGCCAGCCATCTTCGATTTCCCCATGAAACCTTGTTATCGCGATTTCTCAGGAACTACTGCATGGATCTTTCTCAAATTTGGTACACAGGTTCCCCTTGGGGTCTGGTTATGCAAGAAACCTTTTTTGGTCCGATTCGAAAATCCAATATGGCCACCAGGTAGCCATCTTGGATTTCATCATGAAACCTTGTTATCGCGATTTCTCAGGAACTATTGCATGGATTTTTCTCAAATATGGTACACAGGTTCCCCTTGGGGTCTAGTTGTGCAAGAAACCTTTTTTGGTCCGATTCGAAAATCCAATATGGCCACCAGGCAGCCATCTTGGATTTCCCCATGAAACCTTGTTATCGCGATTTCTCAGGAACTACTGCATGGATCTTTCTCAAATTTGGTACAAAGGTTCCCCTTGGGGTCTAGTTGTGCAAGAAGCCTTTTTTGTTCCGATTCGAAAACTCAATATGGCCACCAGGCAGCCATCTTGGATTTCCCCATGAAACCTTGTTATCGCGATTTCTCAGGAACTACTGCATGGATCTTTCTTAAATTTGGTACACAGGTTCCCCATGGGGTCTAGTTGTGCAAAAAGCCTTTTTTGCTCCGATTCGAAAATCCAATATGGCCACCAGCCAGCCATCTTGGATTTCCCCATGAAACCTTGTCATCGCGATTTCTCAGGAACTACTGCATGGATCTTTCTCAAATTTGGTACACAGGTTCCCCTTGGGGTCTAGTTGTGCAAGAAACCTTTTTTGTTCCGATTCGGAAACTCAATATGGCCACCAGGCAGCCATCTTGGATTTCCCCATGAAACCTTGTTATCGCGATTTCTCAGGAACTACTGCATGGATCTTTCTTAAATTTGGTACACAGGTTCCCCATGGGGTCTAGTTGTGCAAAAAACCTTTTTTGCTCCGATTCGAAAATCCAATATGGCCACCACGCAGCCATCTTGGATTTCCCCATGAAACCTTGTTATCGCGATTTCTCGGAAACTACTGCATGGATCTTTCTCAAATTTGGTACACAGGTTCCCCTTGGGGTCTAGTTGTGCAAAAAACCTTTTTTGGTCCGATTCGAAAATCCAATATGGCCACCAGGCAGCCATCTTGGATTTCCCCATGAAACCTTGTTATCGCGATTTCTCGGAAACTACTGCATGGATCTTTCTCAAATTTGGTACACCGGTTCCCCTTGGGGTCTAATTGTGCAGGATACCTTCTCTGGGCCGATTAGAAAATCCAATATGGCCAACAGGCAGCCATCTTGGATTTCCCCATGAAACTTTGTTATCATCATTTCCCAGGAAATACTGTATGAATCTTTCTCAAATTTGGTACACAGGTTCCCCTTAGGGTCTAGTTGTGCAAGGTACCTTTTTCGGTCCGAATCGAAATCCAATATGGCCACAAGGCAGCCATCTTTGATTTCTCCATGAAACCTTGTTATCGCGATTTCTCAGGAAGTACTGCATGGATCTTTCTAAAATTTGGTACACAGATTCCCCTTGGGGCCTAGTTGTGCAAGATACCTTTTTCGGTCCGATTCGAAAAACCAATATGGCCACCAGGCAGCCATATTTGATTTCCCCATGAAACTCTGTCGTCATTTCTCCGGAAGTAGTGCATGGATCTTTCTCAAATTTGGTACACAGGTTCCCCTTGGGATCTAGTTGTGCAAGATACCTTTCCTGGTACGATTTGATAATCCAGTATGGCCACCAGGCAAGCCATCTTGGATTTCCCCATGAAACTTTATCGTCATTTCTCAGGAACTACTGCATGGATCTTTCTCAATTTTGGTACACAGGTTCCCCTTAGCGTCTCGATATGCAAGATGCCTTTTTCGGAAAATCCAATATGGTCACCAGGCGGCCATCTTAGACTATATTAGACTATACTTAGACGCGGATATTCTCTAATGGACGACGGCTGGATTATGGATGACGGACTAGACGCTTGTAATTCCCCATGAAATTTTGTTATCATGATTTGTGAGGAAGTACTGCCTGGATCTTTCTCAAATATGCTACACAGGTTCCCCTTGTGGTCCAATTCTGCAAGATACCTTTTCTGGTCCGATTCCAAAATCCAATATGTCCATCAGGCGGCCATATTGGATTTCCCCATGAAATTTTGTTATTGCGATTTCTCAGGAACTACGACATGGATCTTTCTCAAATTTGGTACACAGGTTCCTCCTGGGGTCTAATTGTGCAAGATACCTTTTTTGCTCCGATTCGAAAATCCAATATGGCCACCAGGCAGCCATCTTGGATTTCCCTATGAAACCTTGTTATTGCAATTTCTCAGGAACTGCTGCATGGATCTTTCTCAAATTTGGTACACCGGTTCCCCTTGGGGTCTAATTGTGCAGGATACCTTCTCTGGCCCGATTACAAAATCCAATATGGCCAACAGGCAGCCATCTTGGATTTCCCCATGAAACTTTGTTATCGTCATTTCCCAGGAAGTACTGTATGAATCTTTCTCAAATTTGGTACACAGGTTCCCCTTAGGGTCTTGTTGTGCAAGATACCTTTTTCGGTCCGAATCGAAATCCAATATGGCCACAAGGCAGCCATCTTTGATTTCTCCATGAAACGTTGTTATCGCGATTTCTCAGGAAGTACTGCATGGATCTTTCTAAAATTTGATACACAGATTCCCCTTGGGGCCTAGTTGTGCAAGATACCTTTTTCGGTCCGATTCGAAAAACCAATATGGCCACCAGGCAGCCATATTTGATTTCCCCATGAAACTCTGTCGTCATTTCTCCGGAAGTAGTTCATGGATCTTTCTCAAATTTGGTACACAGGTTCCCCTTGTGATCTAGTTGTGCAAGATACCTTTCCTGGTACGATTTGATAATCCAGTATGGCCACCAGGCAGCCATCTTGGATTTCCCCATGAAACTTTATCGTCATTTCTCAGGAACTACTGCATGGATCTTTCTCAATTTTGGTACACAGGTTCCCCTTAGCGTCTCGATATGCAAGATGCCTTTTTCGGAAAATCCAATATGGTCACCAGGCGGCCATCTTAGACTATATTAGACTATACTTAGACGCGGATATTCTCTAATGGACGACGGCTGGATTATGGATGACGGACTAGACGCTTGTAATTCCCCATGAAATTTTGTTATCATGATTTGTGAGGAAGTACTGCCTGGATCTTTCTCAAATTTGCTACACAGGTTCCCCTTGTGGTCCAATTGTGCAAGATACCTTTTCTGGTCCGATTCCAAAATCCAAGGATCCAGGATCTGGAACAAATTGCCCTCCAGTTTGAAAGAATGCATTTCGATTTCTCTCTTCAAATCTAAGATTAAAAATCAAATTTATACTTAGTCACTCTACCTCATACCTACTATTCTGGCTGCTAACCCGAAACGCCCGTGAATGAAAATGAAATAGAGTAATATTTTCTTTTGTATTCACCCACTTTATTAAATCAATATAATTTTGACACCAGGGATAAAACAAGCCCCATGGGGTTTTAATCCCGCCAATATATATATGATAAATTATTCAGAATGTTATGTTTGTTATTGGTGAAATAAACTTCAATTCAATTCAATTATCATGATTTGTGAGGAAGTACTGCCTGGATCTTTCTCAAATTTGCTACACAGGTTCCCCTTGTGGTCCAATTGTGCAAGATACCTTTTCTGGTCCGATTCCAAAATCCAATATGTCCATCAGGCGGCCACATTGGATTTCCCCATGAAATTTTGTTATTGCGATTTCTCAGGAACTACGACATGGATCTTTGTTAAATTTGGTACACAGGTTCACCTTGTCGTCTAGTTGTTCAAGATACCTTTTCTGGTCCGATTCGAAACTTCAATATGGCCAACAGGCGGCCATCTTGGATTTTCCCATGCAAATTTGTTATCGTGATTTCTCAGGAAGTACTGCATGGATCTTTCTCAAATTTGGTACACAGGTTCCCCTTATGGTCTAGTTGTGCAAGATACCTTTTTCGGTCCGAAACAAAAATCCAAAATGGCCACAAGGCGGCCATCTTGAATTTCCCCTTGGAACATTGTTACCGTGAATGCTCCGATTCGAAAATCCAATATGGCCACCAGGCAGCCATCTTGGATTTCCCCATGAAACCTTGTTATCGCGATTTCTCGGAAACTACTGCATGGATCTTTCTCAAATTTGGTACACAGGTTCCCCTTGGGGTCTAGTTGTGCAAGAAACCTGTTTTGGTCCGATTCGAAAATCCAATATGGCCACCAGGCAGCCATCTTGGATTTCCCTATGAAACCTTGTTATTGCAATTTCTCAGGAACTGCTGCATGTATCTTTCTCAAATTTGGTACACCGGTTCCCCTTGGGGTCTAATTGTGCAGGATACCTTCTCTGGCCCGATTACAAAATCCAATATGGCCAACAGGCAGCCATCTTGGATTTCCCCATGAAACTTTGCTATCGTCATTTCCCAGGAAGTACTGTATGAATCTTTCTCAAATTTGGTACACAGGTTCCCCTTAGGGTCTTGTTGTGCAAGATACCTTTTTCGGTCCGAATCGAAATCCAATATGGCCACAAGGCAGCCATCTTTGATTTCTCCATGAAACGTTGTTATCGCGATTTCTCAGGAAGTACTGCATGGATCTTTCTAAAATTTGATACACAGATTCCCCTTGGGGCCTAGTTGTGCAAGATACCTTTTTCGGTCCGATTCGAAAAACCAATATGGCCACCAGGCAGCCATATTTGATTTCCCCATGAAACTCTGTCGTCATTTCTCCGGAAGTAGTTCATGGATCTTTCTCAAATTTGGTACACAGGTTCCCCTTGTGATCTAGTTGTGCAAGATACCTTTCCTGGTACGATTTGATAATCCAGTATGGCCACCAGGCAGCCATCTTGGATTTCCCCATGAAACTTTATCGTCATTTCTCAGGAACTACTGCATGGATCTTTCTCAATTTTGGTACACAGGTTCCCCTTAGCGTCTCGATATGCAAGATGCCTTTTTCGGAAAATCCAATATGGTCACCAGGCGGCCATCTTAGACTATATTAGACTATACTTAGACGCGGATATTCTCTAATGGACGACGGCTGGATTATGGATGACGGACTAGACGCTTGTAATTCCCCATGAAATTTTGTTATCATGATTTGTGAGGAAGTACTGCCTGGATCTTTCTCAAATTTGCTACACAGGTTCCCCTTGTGGTCCAATTGTGCAAGATACCTTTTCTGGTCCGATTCCAAAATCCAAGGATCCAGGATCTGGAACAAATTGCCCTCCAGTTTGAAAGAATGCATTTCGATTTCTCTCTTCAAATCTAAGATTAAAAATCAAATTTATACTTAGTCACTCTACCTCATACCTACTATTCTGGCTGCTAACCCGAAACGCCCGTGAATGAAAATGAAATAGAGTAATATTTTCTTTTGTATTCACCCACTTTATTAAATCAATATAATTTTGACACCAGGGATAAAACAAGCCCCATGGGGTTTTAATCCCGCCAATATATATATGATAAATTTAGACAGAATGTTATGTTTGTTATTGGTGAAATAAACTTCAATTCAATTCAATTATCATGATTTGTGAGGAAGTACTGCCTGGATCTTTCTCAAATTTGCTACACAGGTTCCCCTTGTGGTCCAATTGTGCAAGATACCTTTTCTGCTCCGATTCCAAAATCCAATATGTCCATCAGGCGGCCACATTGGATTTCCCCATGAAATTTTGTTATTGCGATTTCTCAGGAACTACGACATGGATCTTTGTTAAATTTGGTACACAGCTTCACCTTGTCGTCTAGTTGTTCAAGATACCTTTTCTGGTCCGATTCGAAACTTCAATATGGCCAACAGGCGGCCATCTTGGATTTTCCCATGCAAATTTGTTATCGTGATTTCTCAGGAAGTACTGCATGGATCTTTCTCAAATTTGGTACACAGGTTCCCCTTATGGTCTAGTTGTGCAAGATACCCTTTTCGGTCCGAAGCAAAAATCCAATATGGCCACAAGGCGGCCATCTTGAATTTCCCCTTGGAACATTGTTACCGTGAATTCTCAGGAAATATTTAATGGATGTTTCTGGAATTTGGTACACAGGTCCCACAGGTCTACCTTTTTTGGTCCGATTCGAAAATCCAAGTTACGCTTCAAATTAACTCGGTATTCTCAAGTTGTGACGTCGCATCACAAGAGTCGGCGGATCAAACGGTGGGGCATATTCTATATATTGACTATAGAGAATATCCATACCTTCACCTTCCATATCAAGGAGTACAAATAATTCGGAATTAAAATGCATTTCTTCACATTTTAAATCAGCTTTCTTTAGTCCATGCAGTAGCAAGTGAACTGCACCAACCTTTCGTCTGCCGGCGGGTCGGCTACATGAAGGGACGTCACACTTGTGATGCAACGTCACAACTCAACAATTGTAGACTACTGCAGGTTTCGATCCAAGGGAGATAATCAGGATTCAGGAACTTTCGAAGTTTCAACATTACTGCGCGGACTGGATTCCTTCACTATTAAGTATTGTACCATCTTACTATTTTCGAGCATGGTATCTTAAAAGAGATATCTCAAAATAGCCCAATAAACAGAACAGAATTAGCATTCTTTCCTAATTATAAAATCTTAAGTATGTTTCATAGCTCATACCGAAGTGTCAAAGAGATTGGTATTCGCTTCCAGTACCCAATGATGACACGTTCAAAAAATAAATAAAAAAAATACTACAAATCAAAGGCGAAGGATCTTCCGTACATGTACATTCACTTTCAGACTAACTTTGCTCATTTCTCTTGTATTATAACAACCGACATAAGTACAGTTTCTAGAAATCTTGAAACTCCTGAAACTTAGATTATATCTTGGTGTTTTTCAGTGGCATTTTTCAATCTTTTTCGCTCAGATTCGAAAGTCTGTAAACAAAATTACAAATCAATCGTTTGTTCTTAGTAACAATGGATAAAAAGATCCTCTAGTCATTAGCTTACAATAAACGGACAATGGTGGGCGCCAAGATCCTTCAGAATCTCTCGTTATTTATAGCTTTTCCAGTACATTTGAGTATAAATCTGCCAGATTTCTCAACACCAGTTTGTTTTCTTTTACTGCCGGATACTCCCTGTGATGCAAGATTTTTGTAAGTTATTCATCTGTTCATGTATATTTGAGCTTAGCCCTATCTGGCCTGGGCTTTTTGGGATCTGTCCATGCCTGGTGTATGGCCGAAATTCCTCCTACCCCCCCAAATTGTTTTTCTTATCTCTTGAGCTAGGGAGCCTAAACTTAACACACTATACCTTTGGGCCAAGCTCTACCTGAAAATGTAAAGAATGTAAAATGTGGTACCCCACGTGGCCGCCATCTTGAATTTACCCATGATCTTCTGCTCAGGGGGTTATGCAAGTAGTGCCAGAATGACCGCAATATGATAAGCTAGAAAGTCGCGGAGTTTCAGCTCTCCATTTGTTGTCGTTCCGGAGATAGCTCAGAAAGTTTGATAGGAGAGCCATTTTACCCCCCGCCCCCCATCCAGGCCTCGTAGGGTTAAATCTAGCAGTATTTTCCGAATCACTTTTTTTCTTATATCGTCCGGTACTTCATTCGCCACCCGGTACGGTAAATATGATCTTTTCTCTCTGTACCGCCCTGTATGTTTTTCACCATCCGATACTTTATTGATCAAAGATTTATTATGCTACTTATCCTTTCCTGCGTAAATGCGCATGCACCGCCCGGTACTTCATGCACCACCGTCTTTATTCGTCTTTTCCTGTAAATTTGACCTTAAATCTTTCTGTTTGCTCAATACCAGTTTGTTTTCTTGTTCCGTCCGGTACTTTATGCACCGCCCTGTACTCCCTTCGATGCAAGATTTTGTAAGCTATTCATCTTTTCCTGTAAATTTGAGCTTAAATCCGGCAGTATTCTCCTTATTGTTTGCTTATACTGTCCATTGAAGAACTTGGTAAATCTTGCATATGAAATCACTAAAGCAGCATCGAACGGAGTACCGGGCGGCGCATAGTGTAACGGACGGTATAATAAAAACTTGGTACGGAAAAAAACTTGCAGATGAAGCTATAGGGGAATAGCTTAATATTGCATCGAAAACACCAAGGAAACGTCGTATGGATACCACGCGGTGTATAAAGTACCGCACGGTATAAGAAAACAACTGGTACGGAGAAAACTGACAGATTTAAGTTCAAATTTACACAACCGGGTGGTGAATGAAGAATGAATTTAAGGGATTAACATTGCTGGGTGATAATGGAATTTACACACTTCAATGTGATAAACCTGAAGAGGATGCTTTCACAGTCCCAAGGTGTTATTTCTATACTGGTATATTTGTGAACATCTACCTTCAACAGACAAGTCATTTTCTATCTTCACTTGAAAAAGTTGACAACATGTGAATGAATTGATAACAGTAATTTGTGATTCTTTCAAGATCTGGCTTTCGTTTCGTACTATTGGTTTTACAGTCTTGGCCTTCTGTCCGGTTAAATTGCATTTCTCCTCACCCCGCCATTGTATACTTTTCTAATGTAATATCACCCTTGTTTCGGAGGGCGAGGGGTGGGTTGATTTCGTCCACATGCTTTCATCCAGATTTACACATTATCTGATATAAGTCGAATGTCATTAACTAGAAGTTTGACCGTGGAGGATATAACAACAAGTTTGATTTTTTCCTTTCTAAGGTGGTTTTAATCTGTAGATGACGAGGGCGTGTCTCCGCGGAATGTGAATCGAATTGGTGTTTGAGACTGTTGAATGGTGATGGATTTAATGCACGCTCCCCTTCGTCAGGAATGGAATGGCGTCTAACACGCTAACCGACTCCAGTAGCAGTATCCGACTCAAGCTGAACAACTCGTGGAAGCAAGCAAAGAAGTAATTTTTTTTTACTTTAAGATGCATTCCTGTCAACGGTCAAAACCTGTTGAAGATTGACCCTCAATCACAGATCGAATTGCTGTTTTGGTCCAGACAGGAGACCATTAAAACATGAAATTTGCGGAACAGACAGATCTGGTTATGAGGATGATACAATGATACATAAAATACAGCCACACAAAGTGTCGTTGTCAAATATTGTTTAATATTTTGTCAAATATTCTTTATATATCTCATTGAACTGTGTAGTCACAGATGGCCTCTGTTCAAACTACTCCATAATAACCACCACAATAACCTTCGAATAAAAAGGTAGTATATATATAGATACAAACATCTGAGATCCACACAACCAAATTCAACCTGTAATAGCCAAATATAGGAATGGTAGCTATAGTTGGTCACAATTTTCAAACTTTGCCTCCATTTGTAATAAAGGTTCTATGCAACAGGAAGTGGGCGAATACATTCATGAATATTTCACAGGACTTCAGTGTGAAGTTGAACAGTTTTGTTGTGTCTGAAGTTGCAAACTTGCAAGTTAACTTCAAATGTCATGCTAATATCTGATTGGGTGATGGGCTTTCAAACAGAAAGTGAGAATCATAGAAACACTCCAAAAGAAATAAACATATTATTAGAGTTACAAATTCACATGTGATCTATTCGTTCAGTTTAGGCATGTAATTTATTATTACTGAAAGATATCTTGATAAACTATTACGAAATCCCCTGTAATGACTTAGCATTAACCCTTGCAATGTTAATTTGTTTTCTTATCAGGCTGTACTAACACATGTTGGTGATTCGGTGTTTGGAGGTTGACGCTAAGCATAGTGCTACATAGTTCCTTGATTAAAAATGGAGGCAAAGTTTGAAAATTTTGACTAACTATCTTTCTCATTTTTGCTATTACAGGTTGAATTCGGTTGTGTGGAACTCAGATATTAGGATCTTCTACCTTTTAATTTGAGGATTATTGTGATGGTTATTATGGAGCAGTTTGTCAATAAGGTGAGTTCCAACTGTGATTTCTTTGTGAAATGATCAAATATTATATTTGTATTCAAATAACCCATACACTGAACCATTTCATGTGAAATTTACATCCACAACTTGTAAGCCATTTAGGAGATATTTAAGAAGCACTGATTAGGAGCATCAATTGAATTGGACATTTTTGTCGTTGGTACTCCTGATCGGGTATTTTACATCAACATGCTTGAGAAATACAGTGAACGTTAACCAGGTATATCGTGTTATGTACATGGGTACATTTATTACATTATCTAAACTTTTGTATTATTTCGAATATATTCTTATTAATGTCTCTGTGACGGTCTCGTATTAAGTTTGTCAACAGCATTGCTTCGTACATAGTAAAGCATGTGCCTATTCCCGTGAGAACATTCTCCCCAGCATCGCTGTTAATAATGTTACGTTCTGGTTGGCTGCCAACTGACCAGTCTACCAGGCTTGTTAAATTGATATTATCGTTAGTTTTACTGTTTCCTGGGGTGATAGCCAGCGGGCTGTGTGGGAGACTTTTCCTCGAACATCTGTTTGATATTCTTCTATTAGTGTTAGTATTAAGATGTAGAGTTCAGTGTACACTGGGCTACACAACTGTGAGCGTCTAGAATAAACACCTCCATTTAATCTTTGTAAAATTGAACTTTGAGCTTTTCTTGAATATGAATTAATTTCAACAGCAGCAACCAAAAATCATCGGTAGGGGTAGTTAATTTAGTTAGTCAGGAAGGCAGTGACTCAAACATTACTGAGGAAACATTATATCCCAGACTTAGAACTGTCTCATGTGAAACCATGGGCAGCAAAACTGTCAAACTCTGAGGTTCTAGAGAACCTTGACAGTGAATTGAGTCATTTATCTGAACAACAGAGAGCAGATATTAAGGATTTGCTCCATGAATACGAAACATTATGTTCTGACAAGCCAGGTTGTACCCCTCATGATGTTCATGATGAGGCTCAGTCTATTAAACAACATTCATACTGGCTTAATCCTGAGAAGTTAGCTCAGGTATGAGAAGAGCCAAACTAGAGTAGCTGGAGCTCACATATAGTACTCATACCTAAACCAGATAGTTCTGTGTAGATTACCGTAAGATAAGCAATGTAAAGCACACTGATTCCATCCGATTCCCAGAATCGAATACTGTATTGATATTGTCGGTCAGGCTGCCTATGTGACCAAGATATACTTGCTAAAAGGTTACTGGCAGGTACATTTGTCTGACAAGTCTAACAAAATATCTGCGTTTGAAACACCGGAAACTTTATACCAGCGCAAGGTCATGCCTTTTGGTAGGAAAAATGCTCCAGCCAGCTTTCAACGCATATTCAATCAGGTCATTAATGAATTGACGCACTGTGTTGCATAGATTGATGATGTATTTGTGTAAAGTGACACCTGGGATGATCATCTGAAACATCTCAGGCAGTTATTTGACAGACTTGCCAAGGCAAATTTTATTATAGATCTGCTCAAAAGTGAGTTTGCTCAGACACAGGGCACATATATGGGTCATGTGGTGGGTCAATGTCAAGTACTACCACGTGAAGCAAGTTCCTAGTTCTAAAATGGGATTACTTGGAACGAGTGATTTCTACAGGAAGTTTGAAGAAAATTTCAGTAACCTTGTTACCCCTCTGATCAATCTTCTGAAAAAGAATGTCAAATTTATTTGGTCAGAGTCCTGTCAGACTGCCTTAGAACGGCTTTAAGTTTTTCAAAGTAATGAACCAGTGTTAGCAGCTCCAAACGTTTCTAAACCATTTAAGGTAGCAATAGATGATAGCGACGAAGGAGTAGAGCTGGGGTAAACAAACTTGTGAGTCATTACCCTGAGACACTCAATAAACACCAACGAACATATTCCACCATTGAAAAGGAAGCGATGTCTTGTATTAGATTTGCAACATTTTGAAGCGTGTGTAACTGACAGCTCTGGCGAAGTAATTATATGTAATGACCACAATCCATTAGTGTTCTTCGTGGAATTTAACACCAAGAGTCAAAGACTGTTGCTGGTAGAAAAAAATATAGTTGGTAATGCATTGTCAAGAGTATAATTGCGCTTACTGTAAATTACATTCATTAACCGCCTGCCACCTCTTGTAAAAAAAAAATTTATTTTATGGTTTTATGATACTGTACTCTAGCTCTCCTTTGATTTATTTAATTTTCTCTACTGTAGTTCATGTTACTAGATTGTGTGATAGAGTACTCTGGGACAGGGGTCAGTGACCTACTTATGCCCTTACTCTATTTTTGGCATGGAATGGTGGAGAAGTTTCTACTGAGTGCTGGTGTGATCAGGTAAGCTCTGGAATGTTCTAGGCCTGGCAGCTGTTTACTTTATGAGTGTCATTTTCTGAACGTTTCTCTGGGGTATATACGGAGTGTTGAAACGCAGAAGTTATAATTCCCTTTATGAATTGACTGTTATAATCAGTGTGTTTTCAGGCCTTGTAAACTGAACTGTATACACAAGTGACATTCTGTAATATTGAGAGAGATTATCTTATAGCCATCTCAGTGAACGAGATCGTGAAACTGCCAGTGGAGGAACTTTTGGAGGAAGTGTTTTAACGAAAAGCGTTTGTGTTGAATTACTGGTGATTGCAGCACAGATGTGTTGGAAAGTCCCTTGTGGTAATTTCACTGTGAAGTCGTCGTTGGGAGATTACCATTGTGCTATTTCTCTGTTCAAGGAATTGAACTTGGACGTCGATCGTCGCTGGAGTTGGGCTGTTTTTTGGACGGTGAAACACGTGAATTTTACAAGGAGTGGTCAACAGGACTGGACGCAGGATAAAGGAATTGGGATCGAGGAACAATACAAGCAAGCTGCATGCCACGGTATTGTAATAAACCTAAACTTTTTGACATATTGTACCATACTTTGTAACCGTTTTTATCTTCTGGTTGGTTAATTATATAGAACTCTTAACTGAACCATCTGCTGTTTTGCTGTAATTTTGTTTGACCATTGTTTGGCTGCAGATTTGGCAAACTTCTGGCTCTGTTTAAGAGCTAATAGATCAATTCCAGGGTGCATAACACGGGCAACTGTGTGGAGTGCGGCACACGTGCGGGTGCTTTGGGGCATCGTTGTTGGACGCAAAACCAAATGTCAAACTGCATGAATACTCACCGTATAGATACTTGAACCAGGACAGTTATCCTTCACACACGCTTCAGAGTTGTTATAATGACAGATATTGCCCTTACACCACTGACAACCGTACGGTCTGTCCTTCTGGATTTCAGCAGCATAGCTCCCACACGTACTGCAGTCTACCCCGAGAATGTCACATTTATAAAGTATTACTGGCACTGCAAGAAGAATATGAAAAAACATAACAAAACTGTACCTTCTTGGTACAATAGAGATATCCTCTCATTTATAAGCAATCCTAACCAGTAAATTACAACTTTCAGTAGCATTACAATAATTACTGAATCAAATTTATTGTCAAAATTAGTATCGTTGTCTAATAATAGCACTGTTGCTGTTTGTTGTTGGTAAAAGAGCCCTGGTTCCATTCTCCCACCAATGGCCCACAATCGGCAATTATACATACTTGACATACAGCGCAGTAAAAACCTGTCTAATCCACCAGGCAGATGGTAGACTCTGGTGACATGGTGCGTACTGGTATTATGCGGTCAGACTCAGAGCAATCAAACACATTTTGGTCATTCCACACTAAATCCACTGAACAGTGGATGTCACCGATTGTCTTGAAATTTTGCATGCTGATTAGGATATATGGTAAACCTTTGGTGCCAAATTACACATGTCTAGGTCAAGAACTTTCTGAAATATAGGTCATTAAAATTTGATCTAATTTCCATCATCTACCATTTTCAACTATCGCGCATAACTAAGGCACATAGAAAGGTGATTCTTGTATCATTTGAAATTTCTTTTAACTACCATAATCGTATTGTAAAATATCAAATGAGATAATGAAGGTTTTAGGCTCATTTATATTTTGATCAGGTTATTATATAGAAAATCATATATGTATCTATTTGAGTTTCACAATTGTCCTGATCAGTTTTGGAAAATGTATAATAATATCAATTCACGGTTTAGTCGGTACATATAGGTTCGTACAGAGTACTACGGCTGGGAGCATATCTCTACTAATTAAGCGGAAGCCAGGAAATCTAAACCGGGGTATACACTTGAGCGGTTGAGCGATCGGCAAGTCAATTATAGCAGGCCTGGCTTGACACGATATGTTAAAACAAATGATAACAGGCTAAAGGTAACTGGTAGTGCGAGAGGTTTGGCACTTGAGATGAATTGTGTACTCGATATAACTTGATTTACATTGTCTTCTGGTTAATATGATAAGCTATAGAGCCTACATGAATATTGTACGGTATCAAGTGATTAGAACAGGCCAGCTGTGTTTGGTTAATGACCGACGCTCAAGTGGTCATTCCGGCAGTGTCGTTAATTAACGGTTTGAGTTGTGAGAAAATGAATTTTCTCACAGATTGGTGTTCAAGTACTTGTTTGCTCAGCTCTATTTAAGTCGATGTATATTACAATGAATTTAAGGATTAAGACCAGAGCTTCATTTCGTACAGACGTTTTCGGTTATCTTTGTGATCTGTTGTACCTTGTCTATATTTGATGCAGAAGTAAAACAACAGCCTCTGTGTATTCCAGCGAAGTTGTCTTGTAGTTCTTTGGCTTGACTGAAGACGAACATACGGAACCAGGGATATATAGAGAAGATCCCCGTTGTCTATCACCTTCACGTAATCAACTGATAGGACACTAAAATTCTATATTGGCGACCCCGACGAGACACTACAAGGCAAGACAGGTATGGCAGATCAGGCCGTCCGAGTGCAAGATCTGCAGGCCATAGCACAGGGTATAACAACATTAGTAAACGCCGTGCGTGCTGACAATTCAGCTCACGAACAATCAAGAGTACAACGGGAGAGGTTACGAAATCACGTTGCGGCTATTCGTAAATGGGATGGACTCATTCCGGCCGAGGTGCGCGACTGGTTAGAGGAATGTAACACGGCGATACGGGATGTTCGAGACATCAATGGGAGTCCAGCACATTTGGCGATATGGACGACAGCCGGAGGTCTCCGAAGGGAGATCGGTTTATTTCTTGAGGACAAGGACAATGCCACCATAACTTGGGGAGCAATTAGGCAACATGTGGTAACGGCATTTGTATCCACAAATGAAGATGAGAGATTAAAATGTGAGTTAGAAACGATTCACCACAGACCAGGAGAAACTGTGTATACGTACAATAGGCGATTTCGGGACTTGGCTAGACGTGCATATCCAGATGTAAATGACGACTCGAAACGTGTCATACTTCGTGCTTATATCAGGTCACTACAGGATAAGCAGTTGGCACGCAAATCGTGATGAACAAACGGGCCGAAGATGTAAATGCGGCTATGACCTATATCGAGGATCAAGCATCCCGGTTAGACTTACTATCTACTATGAACTTAGACGAAGCAGTGCCGATGGAAGTTGACGCTTCTCAGGACCCTGTCGAGAGATGTTTAGAGGAAATCCGACAGAACCGAGGTGTCATAGAGGCACATCAGAAATTAGTGAACAATCGATTGAGCCGGTTAGAATGTGATCAACGCCGACAGCAGGGAAATACCACGATGCGAGACCGGAGTAATCAGCGACTGCCAACTACACGAAACAATGGTCCGAGACATGCCAGTCAGAGACAACCAATCACCTGTTGGAGATGCGAGCAGACCGGACACAGAATGGCGGTATGTCGTAATCCACCTAGTCCACGCTTCCAAACAACTCATGAGCAGGCGGGATACGGCAGAGGGCCGAGCGCTCGATCATTCCAGGGAGGTTCTCGGCCCAATTAAAGTTAGATGGACAAACTGTTACCGCACTTAAGAAAACTGGTATAATATATGCTGTGAATGAGCAGCCTCTGAAGGTTTTGGGACAAACTGAAGTCAAATTTCTAAACGCGTCTCCTGTACCGATTGTGGTGGTTCCAGAGATGTTTCACCAGTGTATTTTGGGGTCTGATGTATCTGTGTTCAAGAAAACTGATCGTAGATATATTAATGTCGGAAGCCATAAAGCATTCTTTAGCTCCACTACATACAAGAGATATCATTCATGGGATGTTTCTTTGTTTATAGAGTTGCTTGAATTTCTCGTTAAAAATATCTATGTGAAATTTGGCAACACAATATATCAGCAGCATATAGGTATTCCAATGGGTACTAATTGTGCACCCCTGTTGGCCGACCTGTATCTGTTCTCTTATGAATATGACTATATGCAGGCGCTTTCAAAAACCGATCCATTCAAAGCCCGTTCCTTCTCATTCACCAAACGCTATAGACGATCTTCTCGCTGTGGATAATCGCTATATAAATGACGCAGTGAAGGATATATATCCACCTTCACTGGATTTGAAGGAAACTACAGATAGTCCTACAGGCACATCTTATTTAGATCTCTATCTCTATAAAAATGAAGTGGGCATTCTCTCTCGTCGACTTTATGATAAAAGAGATGATTACAATTTCGACATCGTAAACTATCCCTTTTTGGATAGTAATATTCCAGTGGGACCTGCATATGGCGTATACATATCTCGCTTAGTAGCATTTGCTAGATCCTGTGTTAAATGTGATGATTTTAATCAACGTCACAAAACATTGTTGCAGAAACTTATAAAACAGGGCTATTCCACCATGCGCCTCCACTCAAAGTTTCTCAAATTTGGCGATACATATCGCATGCTGATAACAAAATACGAACGTAGCGTGCAAGATCTATGGCGCTACGTTTCGTAGTTTGTGTCTAATTCCGCTTAACCCGGGGCTAGGGGCCGTATGAACCCATGTACTTCAAGTTCCTCATGGTACTCATATGAACAGTCACAATCAAAGCGTGACTGAGATACATCATTCTTTAGATGACGACTTTACAACGAATATTATGGATTAAGAATACTGATCAGCGATACGGATTTGATATTTTTGGAACATCATGATGTCTTGCCGGCATCATTGAAACTGTTGACCGCTTCTCTCTTGCAGGAAACAAGCCTATGTTTATGTATACTATGATTGTCTTTTTGAATTTGGTGCTAATACTGTTATATGGAATATGAAATAGGTCTTTGGATTATGGACGCGGATATTCTCTAATGGACGACGGCTGGATTATGAATGACGGACTAGACGCTTGTAATTACATATTGGAAAAGCTCAGTTGGACTATCCAAAAAGTCATATGCGATGGTTCGGTCGATTATACAAGTTAACGTCGACTGGACAACTGGGGGTATCGACGCTACAGGAAGTGTTTACGAAACCACGGGGAACAGAGAGATCGATGAAGTGTTACACGAATACCGAGATGTTTTCGACGTGTTAAAGAAACCAGGTGCAGGGAGACACCCGAGAGTGCAGTGTACCATACCTACTGGAAATCAACCACCTATCAGGCAGCGTGCGTACAGAATGCCCTTGATGAAACAGCATGTTGTCAAGGACCAAATAAAGGGGATGTTACAGCCAGGTGTTATACGACCATCTTCATCACCTTGGGCGTCACCTATCACACTGGTACCGAAGAAGGATGGAACGATCAGGTTCGCCATCGATTAGAGGAAATTGAACTCTATAACATGTAAGGACAGTTATCCATTACCTTTGATTTCAGACATTTTTGACTCTCTGCGTGGTGCATCTGTGTTCACAACTCTAGACCTTAAGTCTGGATATTGGCAAATACCTGTCGCACCTGATGACATTGAAAAAACTGCATTTACCTGCTCAGAAGGTTTATTTGAGTGGAATTCCATGCCATTTGGATTTTGTAAATCCGGTGCGGTTTTGCAAAGAGCCATGAATGACATTTTTCGAGATTATGTCGGTAAGTTTGTTGTTGTGTATGTTGATGACATCGTTATATACTCACGCAATGAAACTGAGCATGCTTATCATCTAAAACTAGTCTTATTATTATAGTATAATTTACAGCTCAAAAGAAAGAAGTGTATCTTTGCGGCTAGATCAGTAGATTTATTGGAGTATCACATTTCACAGCATGGTATTTCCCCACAAGATCAGAAAATTCAAGCTATCCGTGACATGTTCCCTCCCACTTCTGTAGAGGAAGAACGTTCTCTTCTTGGCATGTCAGGGTATTATCGTGCATGTGTCCCCAATTATGCTAACCTGGTAGAGCCTCTCGTGTCCTTGACACGGAAGCATGTGAGGTTCAAATGGGGTCAGCCCCAGCAGAATGCATTTGATGAGGTGAAACGCCTCTTATGCAGTGATAGTGTACTAGCTTACCCAAACCCACAGAAGCCATACAAATTGTTTACTGATGCATCCAACTATGCAGCAGGTGTAATTTTAATGCAAGAAGATGAGCAAGGTGTTGACCAGGTCATACAGTATGTGTCGGCCACCTTAAAAGATAGCCAGTTGAATTGGCCTGTCATAGAAAAAGAGGGATATTCTGTAGTCTATGCATTGAAAAAGCTAAGGCCATACCTCTATGGAGCAGAATTTGTTGTTCACACTGATCATAAACCGTTGAAAAGTCTCTTTATTGGTGAAGTTAGGAACACTAAAGTTCAACGATGGGCAGTTTTGATAGCTGAATATGGGTGTAAGATTCAATACATCAAAGGAAGGAAGAATATCCGAGCAGACATGCTTTCAAGGATTCGAACACCTTATGAAGTTGCAACATTTGATACTGATGATTACATTATACCTGAGGTACCTGAGGGTGTCCTACCGTACGTACCAATATCGGTATATGGTGTTGATGAAGCGACCCTTCGCCAGGAACAAAAACGGGATTTCCCCACTCTATTTACTGTTCCATCAGAGGAACATATGGTGCACAATGAAATAGTATGTTCCACGAGATGTCCCTCGGCAGCTGATGCTGAATATCCCCGTGTGATCTTGCCGACCAGGTTTCGTAACCAGGTAATGGAGCAGGCACACCTTCGCGCAGGTCACCAAGGACTCTATAAGACCTTAGGTCTAGTCCGAGATGCATTCGTTTGGAAGGGCATGCGCAAAGACATTATGCGTATGTTGGACCGTTGTGCAACTTGTCAGGTAAATAGACGGGTGCGTAGTCGCCCAAAGTACACCGAAATGCCCATGCCAAAATATCCAGGTCAGATTGTTGGTATGGATTTGATCGGTCCACTGACTCGATCAAATAAAGGCCTTTCCTACATCTTGAAGATAGTAGATCATTATTCAGCTTGGGTGGAAGCTTTTCCTATACGTTTGAAAACAGCTGAAAATGTGGAGGATAAATTTCTGGAAGAATACTTTTCTAGACATGGAATTCCGGAGATCGTGATTACCGATCTGGGAAAGGAATTCAATTCTAATGAGTTGAGAGAAAAATTCAAGTTGCTAGGAATAGATCACAGGCGCACGACTCCCTATCATCCTCAAACTAACGGCAGAACGGAACGGTTCAATCGAACCCTTAAGGAAATTCTCCAGAAGTTAGTCAATAATCAGTCTCGACATTGGGAAAGTGAACTCAGTTCAGCTTTGTTAGCTTATCGCAACACAAGACATGCCACAACCACGTACACGCCCTTTTATTTAACGTATGGGCGTCGTGCACGTTTACCATTCTCCCTACCTGTAGATGCTTCACAAGATCTTAGTGACCGTTTAAGTCATGTGAGTAATGCACTTCACAAGGCACGTCAAGCGAACGAAAAATCACGATTGTACCATCGTGAACAAATTAATCACCGAGCACGGGAGGGCGTGTTCAAGGTGGGCGACTCTGTGGTTGTTCATGCAGATGAACGAATCAAACTTACAGCTCAGTGTGATCCGCAGTATGAAATATTTAAGATTAACGGACCGGTAGCCCATATTCGACACCAGAGGTCAGGGAAAACTAGGGTCGTTAATGTCTCTAAGCTTCGAGTTGTCGATCCTCAGATTGTTTGAGATAATGTTCAGCCACGCCCCCGGCGTAACCCTGAGATAGGTACGCGGCAGAGTCTGAACAGAGCAGAACGCCAGTTTAACGTAGCGCCCGAGCAAGTTGAGACGCCCACGTCGCATGATATGCAGTTGTCAAACTCCTCCCCTTCTCAGAATGATGAATCTACCAGTCAGTCCCCTAATACACTTGAAATTCCCGATGATACGGCAAATAATAATGAAAGTCAAGTGCCTGATGTAGAAGATCCGCCTAATGCGGATGACACGTCGTCTGATATAGACGAGGAGTCCCCCAATGAGTCAGACTCTTCGAATGAAATGGACGACTCACCGCATGGTTATTACTTGCGCAAGCGCAAACCTCAAGCCTTGAGTTCTCCTATAATCAGAAATAAACACCGCCGCACGTACACTTTTCGATATGACAGGGATCATGTTGCTCGTAGTATATGTTTTGGCTATTACGGTCCCATTGGGATGAACTGCTGTAACCCCACTGCGGAATGGCTTCCTAGTTACTGGACAGGTCCCTATTAGTTTGGTCAAGGCTGAGTGGACAGTTGTTGTGACTATTACGCCACCGGTATTCCCTGAGAATTTTCGTGCACATGTCCAAGAACTTTATCGTATGGTTAACGTCTCGTTTGATCACCAGTATATTGAACGTTCCGACATGTTACCTTGGTTGCATCGATTCCAGCATCTTGCGGTTCAGGTCGAGCAAGCTGATATCGACCGTACATCTCCCCGTCGATTTCGAAGGGCGTTACTAGATGTGGTGGGTGAAATTGGATCCGCCTTGTTTGGGGTAGCAACGACCCGGGATGTTAATAAGTTAAGAGAACTGGTACAAACCATGTTAACGGCCGTCCATGGCATAGCTCATTTTGCAAATAAACTTGCGTCTGGAGTACATCACGCCTTTGATGAGATTGCACTTAATCGCGATCGAATTAATCAACTTTCAAATGCTTTGATTAACGTTACGCAATATCTAAATGATATCACTCAGTCCGTTAGAGCGTCGCAGGTACGGATGTGGCGACGTATTCTCCTCGTATTAAAGTTTAACCATATCTTGGATGCCATGGAATTAACTATGCAAACGTACAATGAAGCCCGTTTACAATACCAACGACAGTACGCCTCCGTGGAATTGGGTACACTGACTGAGGAATTATTTCCCTCATTGGAATTGCGAAAAGTACAAGACCTGTTACCAATAGGAGTTCAACTTATTGAGCCGTACATGTGGTATTATCAACATGTACTTGTGCAATCGCTGTGGCTACATGATGGTGTCGATTCTCTGCATTACGTGGCCACTCTCCCACTTGTTGACAATGGTGCCTATGTCGAGTATAACATAAGGTCATGGGCTATGCCCTTACGTGCCCCCAGTCAATTAATGAAAGTCATGTTATCCGCGGAACATATTGGGTTAAATACGCGGACAGGTTGGTACTTCCACCCTGCACGGTGTATGGGACGTACACCAAAGGTTTGTTATGGCAACTCCATGATGGCGTCACAGCATATACCTTGTATTGTGAATATCTTATCAAATGTCACTAGTGATCTATGTCTGGTTCAGTTGAGTCAAACTAACGATACAACCAGTAAGATATTTGAACTTGCCCCAGGTGAATTTATTGTGCAGACATTTGGAGAAAATATTCAAGAACATTGTGACGGTGTTCCTACGATGACACACACTCTAGGTGCAGGACTCTATTTGCTAAGTCCTAATAATTGTACTTTTAGTGGTGTGGATTGGAAGTTAAGTCAGGTGAAAGTGATGACTCAAATGGTTTCTTTGCTAGCAACTGTCGTTTCCTTACCACCTGTCGACATACCTACCATTCTGAATGAGTCTAACATACTAACCTCGCTAAAACTTACACCCTGGCATGACCTTCGTAAGGTGAAATATGTGCCTTTTAAGCCGTTACGACCAGTGGAGCTAGAATACGGGTCCACTGTGTCGTTTTCCGAGATTTTGACGTACGTATTTGGTTCAATTTTGTTTGTATGCATACTGTCTTTTATTATTTTTCGTATTATGCAACGTTGCAAGCTGTGTAAATTTTCTTGTATTCCTTGTTTTGATTGTTTTTCGAAGACTCTAGAGCAAACTTCTGTATCATCTGGTGTTAACACGACTAGGCGGTTTTGTCTCAGGTCCGGCCGGCCTGTGGATTTGATTTTCCCCAACCTTCGGTTGACATTATATTGGAAAGCTGAGTTGAATGTCATTCTGCAGAATGGACATTTAACTTCCGGTTGGGAGGGTATGTGAAATTTCAAGTGAATGTTAGAGGAGTGCACGCCTTAAAAGCATTTATTTGGTTTCATATTTCCCTGACCGTCCTTTTAATGGCTTATTTTAACCTAGTAATGATTCATGATTTGATAATTTTGCTTTTGTTGTCTTGCTAATATAACATTTGGAACATGTCAATTGATCTTTTCATTTTTTATTCTTTGGTATCCGATATATCCATTTTTGATTTTTAAATTGTAACCGTTCTATTATAAGTCCTTTTTTGCTGCACGATGCCATATGATATTTGCTATATATTGAGTGATAGTATATGAGTTAATTGTTGTTGGGAGAACTAACAATTAACTTGTGGTCACGGAGGTATGTAAAATATCGAATGATATAATGAAGGTTTTAGGCTCATTTATATTTTGATCAGGTTATTATATAGAAAATCATATATGTATCTATTTGAGTTTCACAATTGTCCTGATCAGTTTTGGAAAATGTATAATAATATCAATTCACGGTTTAGTCGGTACATATAGGTTCGTACAGTGTACTACGGCTGGGAGCATATCTCTACTAATTAAGCGGAAGCCAGGAAATCTAAACCGGGGTATACACTTGAGAGGTTGAGCGGTCGGCAAGTTAATTATATCAGGCCTGGCTTTACACGATATGTTAAAACAAATGATAACAGGCTAAAGGTAACTGGTAGTGCGAGAGGTTTGGCACTTGAGATGAATTGTGTACTCGATATAACTTGATTTACATTGTCTTCTGGTTAATATGATAAGCTATAGAGCCTACATGAATATTGTACGGTATCAAGTGATTAGAACAGGCCAGCTGTGTTTGGTTAATTACAACACATATAAGGGAAGTGGGAAGAGGTGCCGACATACTGACTGTGTCACATGACTTCACAGAATAGTCTTCTGGTTAACCTATTCTAAAGCACATAGTACCAAGAATCTAACGATTCGTGATATGTGTTGTATCTCAAGTGGTCATTTTCGGCAGTGTCGTTAATTAACGGTTTGAGTTGTGAGAAAACGAATTTTCTCACAGATTGGTGTTCAAGTACTTGTTTGCTCAGCTCTATTTAATTCGATGTATATTACAATGAATTTAAGCATTAAGACCAGAGCTTCATTTCGTACAGAAGTTTTCGGTTATCTTTGTGATCTGTTGTACCTTGTCTATATTTGATGCAGAAGTAAAACAACAGCCTCTGTGTATTCCAGCGAAGTTGTCTTGTAGTTCTTTGGCTTGACTGAAGACGAACATACGGAACCAGGGTTATATAGAGAAGATCCCCGTTGTCTATCACCTTCACGTAATCAACTGATAGGACACTAAAATTCTATAGTATGTAGCTTAAGGATGTCCGCTGGTGGTTTTTGACTTCGGCAGCCATTTTGCCTGTTTTTCCATTGGGTTATCTCCCTTCCCTAGGTTAAGAGATGGGGATTTCCTTTAAAAGCCTTCTAGCCGAGAATTTTGCACAGCAACATCCATCCGATTTGCTAAATTTTGATAGACATTGTGATTATCTGCAAACAGTTAGAATATAAGAAAAAGTTAAATATTATTTATATGAATTTTTCATGAATATGCTGCAAAACCAGGGCTATTCCCTATGCTTTCTAGGTTATCAAATTGAGCATAGGGCAGTCCACTTAATGTTGCCTACAGCTAAAAAATGCACACCAACCTATATTTTTTTCTTTGTTTTTCCTCATATTACACAATTATGAATGCAACAACACACATTATTCAAAAAGTTAATTACTTTGATTTACCACCAGCGGACATCCTTAAGAAACAAGAATTCAATTGAAACCAAGATGCGCCCTTAAACATACACAGTAGACAACAGCATGACTAAACCCAAAAAAGGAACATATCCCAGGAGATAAATATGATTATGTGCGACAAGGGGAAGGACATGGTCACCACATCAGCTTATCAATGATGTGATAGCGATAGGGTCATTCTATTACAAAATGAATGTTTCAGGAATTCAAACTGCACATAATGATGATAAAAGGTTTCAGTCTACAAGTGTCTATGCGCCGTCCATTAAAGAATTTCCGCGTCCATAATTCCGAAGACCTAATTCATATAATAGCAGTAGCACCAAATTAAAAGGATAAACCATAGTATACATAAAACTAGGTTAATTTCCTGCAAGACAGAAGCAGTCAGCAGTTTTCAATGATGCCAGCAAGACATCATGTTGTTCCAAAAATATCAAATCCGTATTGCTCCTTAATCCATATGAGATACGTTGTAAAGTCGTTATTTTGAGTATGATGTATCTGTCAGGCCTTGATTGTGAGCCATAGATTTTGCGCGCTACGCTTGTATTTTGCTATCAGCATGCGATATGTATCTCCGAATTTCAGAAACTTCCAGTGGAGGCGCTTGATGGTATAGCCCTGTTTTACAAGTTTTTGCAATAATGTTTTGTGACGTTGATTATACCCCATATGCAGGTCCCTCTAGTATATTACTGTCCAGATAGAGATAGTTTAGATTTCCGATTGTAATCATCTCTTTTGTCGTGAATTCGACGAGAGAGAAGGCCCGCTTCATTTTTATAGAGATATAGTTCTAAGATGTGCCGATAGGTCTATTTGTAGTTTCTTTCAAGGTAAAGGTTGATGTGTATCATTCGCCGCGTCATTTACGTAGTGATTATCCACAGCAAGGAGATCATCTATATAGCGTTTGGTAAATGAGAAGGGAGGGCTTTGAAATAACCTGTTTTTGAAAGCGTCTGTATATAGTCGTATTCATAATCGAACAGATATAGGTCAGCCAAAAGGGATGCACAGTTAGTACCCATTGAAATGCCTATATGCTGTTGATATATCGTATTGCCAAATTTCACATAGATATTATTAATGAGAAATTCGAGCAGCTCCGTAAACAAAGAAACGTCCTATGAATGATATCCCTTGTATGTAGTAGAGCTAGAGAAGGCTTTATGGCTCTGACTTTGAAGAAGAAGTTGGAAGACGTTGGAAGATTTATTTAACAATCACAAAACGTTTCTCAGGGAAAGAGATACTCGTCTTCCAACCAATCATAACGATATACCAAAAGTATACTGGACTCCCAAAATGCATAAATCACCATGCAAATCTATATTCCTAACTGGTTCTAGATGCTGCACCACCAAGCTTCTTTCAACTCTTTTGACAAGGGCCCTTCAGGGGGTAAAAGTATTTTGGGAAAGGTACTGCGCCACTATTTCTAAAAACTCTGGCGTTGAATGTATGTGGATATTGAAAAACTCAAAATGTCTCACGAAAGAACTTGACGCTAAAGGTCACATACCATACAGACATGTATCCACATGGGATCTCTCGACTTTCCATACTACAATCCCTCATCAGGACCGTAGTGACCGTCTAAGTTCATTAATAATATCTGTGTTCAAGAAAACTGATCGTAGATATATTAATGTCCGAAGCCATAAAGCATTCTTTAGCTCTACTGGATACAGGAGATATTATTCATGGGGTGTTTCTTAATCTATGTATCTATGTGAAATTTAGCAACACTATATATCAACAGCATATAGGTATTCCAATTGGTATTAATTGTGCACCCCTGTTGGCTGACCTATATCTGCTCTCTTATGAATATGACTATATGCAGGCGCTTTCAAAAACCGATTCTTTCAAAGCCCGTTCCTTCTCATTCACCAAACGCTATATAGACGATCTTCTCGCTGAGGATAATCGCTTTATAAATGAGGCAGTGAAGGATATATATCCATCGTGTATAAGTTCCAGTCAAACTTCTTGACAGCATTAGAGTAATTGGATATTTTGTATACTTATATTAGGTGCAAGGAGATTTTGTGAACTTAAAACTGTTTGGTACAGTACTGCGCATTTCTGGATAATTCAGGATTCGCGGTAAATTAACTATGGCCAGTCCTTTGTTCAAGTAGTTGGGTTTCAAGAAAAGTCGGTCTTTGGATGTTTCGATTATGGTCACTGGATGATACAATCGAAACTATGGTATATCTTGACAAACTTTAGTGATTGTGGGTGGTATAATATTTCCTGAAGACACAAATCGTTGTATATCTCTGGCAATATGATTTAAAACTCTCAGAGGTAACGCATAGAAGACTGTACTCAAGCTATGCATACTGTTGGGTGTGTTAGTTAAACCCACTAAATAATTTCAAGTGATAAGATCGTGAATCAACGCACTATTATACTTTCTCAAACCATGACCGCGATGTCTCGGTTGGTGGTGCTTAAGTAGCTAGTGGATATATTTGAATGGCAGTTTGTAACATTGCCGAACCCTCAGACATTATCATTTAAACTATACGGAGACACTGACCCAAGCTCCAGCATCCAAAACAGTTTCTGCTCTCGAATTGTTCTCTCAACTTCAAAGGGGGAATCCTTGGTAGATGGGTATACTATGTCTATAATCTGGATCCTGAAGTTGGCTCTGTCGTGGTCGAGGCCAGAAAAATGTTTGCCTATAAGCAAATGCTTTTTGTTAACGGATTTTCTGTGACCGTTAACACACAGATGGAATCTTTGGGTGGTCTTGCCAACATACTGTTGGCCACACGTCCTTCAGGAAACTAAATCAATACAGCTTGTAGTAGAACAACTTAGATGAACGTAAGAATTAACAGAATATGACTTACTACTTAACGAGGAACTGAATGACGCTGAAGAGTGGACACGTGAGACATCCACGGTAGCCAAACTTGGAAATCATAAAATTATTACACCTTGTTTTGCTGTTCCAAATATATCTGTCATTTGAACATGAGGCAGCACCTAAAAGGTGCAACAACCCCTCAGCCAGACAGTTTTAGTCAGTGTATATTGGTACACAATGGATGGAAAATGCATATGTGAAAATCTGAAAGATTTGGTTGAATGTAGAAGATGCTTTAGCAGTGGCTTGTAAAAGATTAAAATATGATAAATTTAGTGTGGGATGTTGGATGCATTTGAGGACTATAATAAATAATTTGACGTGCGAAAAATATGGCGAAAGAACAAAAATATGCTGTACACAAACAAAAGGCTTCAAGCCATTCTGGCTTTGAACCCTAATAATAATCTGAACCAGCTGCAACAGTTCGGCTTCTAGAGCGTCAACATAATTATTTGGATATTTTCCATTTAGTTGCCATGGGAACCACAAAAAACATCAAAATGTACCCAATTTGAATAGGCTTGTGTTCTTTCACACAGCAATGCTGCAAACCAAATTTGAACTCTCCAGATGCAATGGTCCGGCTTGTAGAGCATCAATGTTGTTGCATGGATATTTTCCATCTTGTTGCCATTGAAACCACAAAAACCATCAATGTATCCAATTTCAATAGGCTTGTGCTTTGCTACACATCAATGATGTATACCAAATTTGAAATCTCTAGATGGAACAGTTCAGCTTCTAGAGCATTAGCGTCGTTACATGGATATTTTCTGTCTGGTTGCCATGGAAGCCACGAAAACCATCGAAATGTATTCAATTTCAATAGGTTTGTGTTTTGCCACACATCAATGCTGTATACCAAATTTGAAGTCTAGATAAAATGGTTCAGCTTCTAGAGCATTAACATCATTACATGGATGTTTTCCGTCTTGTTGCCATGGAAACCACAAAACCCACCGAAATGTATCCAATTTCAATAGGCTTGTGCTCTGCCACACACCAATGCTGTATACCAAATTTGAAATCTCTAGATAGAACAATTCAGCTTCTAGAGTGTTAACGTCATTACATGGATATTTTCCGTCTTGTTGACATGGAAACCACAAAAACCACCGAAATGTATCCAATTTCAATAGGTTTGTGCTTTGCCACACACCAATGCTGTATACCAAATTTGAAGTCTCTAGATGGAACAATTCAGCTTCTAGAGAGTTAACGTCATTACATGGATAGTTTCCGTCTTGTTGCCATGGAAACTACAAAAAACCTTGAAATGTATCCAATTTCAATAGGCTTGTGCTTTGCCACACATCAATTACAAGCGTCTAGTCCGTCATTCATAATCCAGCCGTCGTCCATTAGAGAATATCCGCGTCCATAATCCAAAGACCTATTCAATTTTCCACATAACAGTATTAGCACCAAATTCAAAAAGACAATCATAGTATACATAAACATAGGCTTGTTTCCTGCAAGAGAAGCGGTCAACAGTTTTCAATGATGCCGGCAAGACATCATGATGTTCCAAAATATCAAATCCGTATCGCTGATCAGTATTCTTAATCCGTAATATTCGTTGTAAAGTCGTCATCTAAAGAATGATGTATCTCAGTCACGCTTTTGATTGTGACTGTTCATATGAGTACCATGAGGATCTTGAAGTACATGGGATCATACGGCCCCTAGCCCCGGGTTAAGCGGAATTAGACACAAGTTACGAAACGTAGCGCCATAGATCTTGCACGCTACGTTCGTATTTTGCTATCAGCATGCGATATGTATCGCCAAATTTGAGAAACTTTGAGTGTTGCATCCCAAATTTGAAGTCTCTAGATGAAACGGTTCAGATGTCACATGAATATTTTTCATCAATGCTGTATACCAAAATCGAAGTCTCCAGACGGAACGATTCAGTTTCTAGAGCGTTAACGTCGAATTCGGACGGACGGACGGACGGACAAGCTGAATCCAGTATACCCCCTATACTTCATAACGGGGGGTATAAATAGCCTTTAAGCTTGTATGCTTCAGATGGAAACTCATAAAATTTGGACATCAGTTAGAGAGAAAATATGCCCATTGACGTAAATACTTAGTTGCATAATACATGTAGCTGCCCAATATGATAATTATGGTTGGGGCAGACAACATTCACAGTGTTGTCATAATGCAGGTAACATACATGTACATAGACATCAGTGAAAGAGGGTTTAGGTTATTGCCCTCAAACATATATTAAAGCATAGCCTCATTGGCGTAGATAATTTCCTGGGCACTTTAACTGCTGGTAAACATCCAATGGGAACGGTTTGGCTTATATCATGTTCACATCGTCAAACAGACATTTTCTGTGATGTTGCAATGGAAACCACAAAAACCATCACAATGTACCCCAATTTTATAGGCTTGTGATTGACTACCCAATAATAGTACACAGCAAATATGAAATCTCTATCACCAACGGTTAGGCTTTTATCGCATTCACATCATCATGGGAATTTTCCGTGACGTTGCCATGGAAACCGCAATATTCATCACAAAGTTCCCAAATTTAATAGGCTTGTGGTTGACTACCCAACAATAGTACGCAGCAAATATGAAATATGAAATCTCTAGAGGCAATGGTTTGGCTTCCAGGCCGGTCACAATAATTGTTGACGAATTCTCCGTGATGTTGCCATGGAAACCGCAAAATTCATCACAAAGTACCCAATTTTAAGAGGCTTGTGGTTGACTACCCAACAATAGTACACAGCAAATATGAAGTCACTATCACCAACGGTTAGGCTTTTATCGCATTCACATTATCATGGGAATTTTCCGTGACGTTGCCATGGAAACCGCAATATTCATCACAAAGTTCCCAAATTTGATAGACCTGTGGTTGACCACCCAGCAATCCTGCATACCAAATTTGAAGTCTCTAGAGGCAATGGTTTGGCTTCTAGACCGGTCACAAGAATTGTTGACGACTGACCACCGGACCGGACGACCGTACGACCGGACGACTGGACGTACATGCAGACGACAAGACCCCGCAGCCTAATAGGCTGACGGGTAATTAAAAAAGGTCTTAGTGCATTTTCGAACTGTAAGAGACCCGACCGAGGAACGTGCACTAGGGTTTTTCTGATCAGTCTTACCATTATTTCCTTTGTTTGTACTCATTTTGAATTTAGGATGTGCAGGGGCCTGGCCTCGGGGACAACTTGTCCACCAGCAGAATCCAGGCATACACGAGTTTAAAATACAAGCGCCTATATAGTCTGTCATTCAATATTCAGCCGTCGTCCATTCACGAATTTCCACGTCCATAACAGAAAGACCTAATTCATATAATAGCATTAGCACCAAATTAAAAGGGTGAATCATAGTATACATAAAACTACCTTTACTGTCTAGAAGTGTCACACTTCATGTGAAGAGTGCCTAGAAGTGCCTCTGAAGAGTACACTGAAAAGGCACTTCAACAACAGAGAAAAATACTGGCACACCGCAAAGGTACTTCATTAGAAAAGGGCAGTAGCCAAGGGACTCCTCAAAGACACTTCATGGACTTTGTCAATTTCATAGCAAAAGATGATGGACTTCAGAGACACTTCTGAGACTTGGTTTGTGTTCGGCATAATCCAAGGTACTCCTCAAAGACACTTCATGGACTTTGTCAGTTTTATAGCATAACTTGGCGGACTTCCTCTTACAAAAAATATCTTATAAAATCCTATAAGATTCTAAAAAATCCTATAAGATTCTAAAATATCCTATAAGATTCTAAAAAAAATCATATCAGATTAAAACAATCCTATAAGATTCTGCAAAATCATATAAGATTTAACCCAATAGCCTAGATTATTGGAATTTCCCCACAACTGTTACAGTAACATAACATTATAAATTAGAACTACGTGTATACAACTTTCAATGATATTAATTAGCTCTGGGAATATCCCAGCTCAAAGTTGGCAGATTTGATTTCACTCAGTGACATCAAATCTCATTGCAATGAAACCACTCAACATCAAATTTGTATTCACAGTTCAAACTAGCTGCAACTGTTCACATGTTCACATGTGGTTACTGACATATTACTCAGAACTGTGAACACTTTTTTGAATCTTTTAAAGTGATCAGTACCATGGGTTTCTATTTGAATAAAATAAAGATATTAATAATATCAGTCTCTCACATAATAGTGGTATCTAAACAGTATCATATTAGACAAGAAATCTTCTTGAATTCAGATTTTATAATCATTCAAAATCCATGATTTTATAGCAAAATTGGGCAAAATGGGAAAATATTTTTAGAAGAATCAGTTCTAACATAACATAATGTCAGCAACAAAAAATGCCCATTAAAGAATACTTTATATTATCCTCTTCATTATTATCACTTGTTTAAATATAATATATATAAACTGTCTCGTCAAAATGGGTGGAGTTCTCTGCCCTTGAAAATTTAATTGAACACCGGGGGCGCCACCAGTCGAGAACAAACAAAATGGCTGACAACTGCAAAAATCAGATGGATTTGTTCATGTTAAGCTAGAACTATGGAGGTTTGAAGAACTGTATTGCAGATGGTGATGAGTGCAGCTAATGATATGGTAAGTAAATTATGAATATAACTATAATTTTTCTGCTTTTCATAACTTAATAGGCAAAGAACTGAGCTGAACAGTGATGTAGACCAGGGAGTATCAGCTATTATTATCAGCACGATTCCCTGGACATATATTGACATAATAATGTACTTCACCTTATAATTGCAGTCAAAATTAATGGGTCATATAGCATGACTTTCACAAAGAAATATCCATAACTCTGTCTCAATATCACTTTCAGATCTACCCAGGCTCATCAAGGCAGTGTGGATTGACATTGTTATGATGTGTGAATTGTCAGCTTGGAAACCCCAGGCTTGGGGACCTCATATGAAGATTGGCATGCACCCCTGGAGGAAATCCCCTGAGGGTGAGATATTTTTATCACAAAACTGCTTGTATACTACCTGTTCATGTCAAAACAGATGGATTTAGCTGGTTGGGGGGATGGTAGCTCTAAATAAATTATCTTGTTCTTTTGAACTGTTTATTGATTTATAAAATTTATTGATTTTTGTTCCCTGCAGAAGATTTTAGAATATTTCTATACCAGATTTTTGAAAAAATGGTAAAGAAATATGTTTTAAAATATATTGATAATAAAATGTTAGCATAACCTATTTTTAGCTATAATCAGAAAAAGTATAATCAATTATGATTAGACTTTTCATCATTAAAACAGGCTATATTTTCCTTGTCTATTGATTGCACTATTCATATTCCTAAGCTAAGGATCTTCACACACTTCAACACCTTGAGAAATGAGAGCATTTCATTTCATACATTTATTTCATTTCAAAAATTTAAAAAAACAATTTGTAGTTAATAAGCATTCATTTGTTATTTGAAATCTTGTATGGAGATTTTGTTGAACCAGAAATTAACAAAGACGAATTATAAAAATTCACATCATTGTTTCTTTTCAATTCTAATGGCTTCTTACATTGTATACTTTCAAATTCCAGAATACAGCTGCTACAAGGAACTCGGCTCACTTCAAGCAGCCACTCGACTGATGGGGAATTGAATGAGCACACCTAGGTATGGTCGATTTCTTCATTGTGTATATTGGTTAGAACGTCACACAGACTGTTTATCTCCCTTGTTGTATATCATGGAGTACTAAAGAAAGGATAATAGACATCTTCATCAATCTTTTGTATATCGTACGGATGTGTTCCATTCTTTACCCTTTATGGTAGTCAACCTATTCAATCATCCTGAGTGTATTAAAAAAAGAAAAACTGGATTGCATGTCATATGGAACCATATATACAACTGGTCAGGTTTTAATTATATGCATGTATTTATCGTCACAGGCCAAGAAGTCCACAATTCAGACTGGTGGGTTTCAGCAAAGGTTGGATTACGTCCAAGTGGACCTCAGGGCAACTAAACCAAACTATTCTTCGAAAGGTCTGCTGCTTCAATTTCAAGTTGGACAAGAACACAGTCACCCTTGAATAATAATACTAATACTGCAATAAATTCTCCTACCAAAGACTGCATGTAAATACATACATATATAGTACTGTGCTGTATTTTGTCTCAAGGATTTATGCTATATAAACTACACGTTTCTTGTTAAGAACCATCAGGTTTATTGTAAATATTTTATGATGTACTGTTTTGTCTCACTCACCGTGTTTTCTCTAAATAAACCGTTCTGTGCTCAAATATATATTTGTGTCTTCTTTTCCGGGAAAGTAAATATCTCGTGGCTACATACCTTTCATTACACGGATTTGCTGTGATACAAATAAGGTACTTCAAGAGCACTTCAAAAGTGCATATGAAATGTATCCTTCTGTAGAAGAGTGGATGAAGTGCCTTGCCATATAAGGACATCGAAATGCCTCAAATATTCTAATTAGGTACTTCAAGAGCACTTCAGAAGTGCCTATGAAGATTACCCTTCTGTGGAAGTGCCGATGAAGTGCCTTTGGAGTACTTAATTAACATATTTGAGGCACACTTCAAAAGTACTTCCAAGTGACTTCATTGTGACTTCAATGCCCTTATATGGCATTGCTACAAAACAATACCCACACTGCAAGCACACTTCTGACTCTGAGCCTTGCACTTCAAGGTTAAAATATGGCCACATTTTAAAGTTACTTCAAAGTTACTTCAAAGACACTTCTGGACAGTAAGGGTAGGCTAATTGCATGCAATATAGAAGCGTTGAACAGTTTTCAATGATGCCAACAAGACATGGTAACGATAATGTGTAGCAAATTTGGAAAGAATCCAGCAAACATCTTTGAAGAGTTGAGTTCACAAGAAAAATTAGCCAATGAAGTAGTTTTTGGACATTCAAGGAGCATAACTCTGGAGAAAACATTGGGATCGAAAAGGCCACATGAAAATCTTCACATGGTGGCGATAATTTTTGGCAAATTTAGAAAGAATCCAGCAAAACCTCTTTCTTGTCTTGCGTTCACAAGAAAAGGTAGGTGATGCGAGTACCTTTTTGAGATTAAAGGGGCGTAACTCTGGAGAAAACATCAGATTGAGTTGAAAAAGTCACATGGACAACTTCATATGGTGATGACATGTATATGACAATGTGTTGCAAATTTGGAAAGAAGGGAGTGGGTGAATATGATTTACGTCGCTTTCAACTGTATTTCAGATATATCACGACGTTGGGTCGTATTCCTTTTCACACGCGGGAACCCCACGGGTGCCCCAGTTAGTTGCCTCTTATGACAAGCTGCCTAGGAAACTGAAGCCTATTCTTACCATGACCTAGGGTGTGGCCAAAACCATCCCAGGCCAACCTCGTGTGTCATCTAGCAAAGCCTCTTTGCTGTGTTGCTTTCACAAGTCAAGGTAGCTAACGGAATCAGTTTTTCGACAATCAAGGGGTGTAACTCTGGGAAAAACATCGGATCGGGTCGAAAAGGTCACATGCCCATCTACTTCTGGTGCTAACAATGTGTAGCAAATTTGGAAAGAACCCAGGGAAAACTCTTCTCTGTGCTGCATTCACGAGAAAAGTTAACGGACGGACAGACAGGACGAAGAGACAGACGGACGGACGCCATGCCATAATACGATCTGTCAAAATTGACGGGCGTATCAAAAGTATAAAGGCAGCTAACGGAAGTGGTTTTGTTGATGTTCAGGGGGCATAACATCCCATCGGGTCGAAAAGGCCACATGCGCATCTGCACATGGTGTCGATAACGTGTGGCAAATTTGGAAAGAATCCAGCAAAGTCTTTGCTGTGCTCCGTTCACAAGAAAATACGTCCGGTCAAAATTGACGGGCGAATAAAAATGACAAAAAGGAGTCCCGCACGAGTTGACATATTGACCTTTGGTCATGATCTCTGAAAATGTATACTTCTCGAAAGTCATGAAATTTAGGTGAAATTTAGTCTGCTATGCCCACAACAATTTCCGAAAATTTTGTTATGGCCATTTCATAGGTTCTCCAGTATGAACAATGCACTTGAAATTTGAAGAATGTGGTGGGGTTAGGCCAGAGGAGTATATTTTTTTAACTCCTCATATGTGCCCACTCCGTAATCCCTGTCAACGTATTCAGCAAATTTCAATCTCATGTGCCCATCCAAAAATTCTCAGAAATTATTCTTTGCATAGCCAGGATAGGGCGATCCCGCTCTCTAAAGTGAAGGTAAAGAAGGTCTCAATAATTGAGTTCACTTAATGATTCCAGCAAAACTTCTTTAGGCGCACAGTCCTATTATCCGCATCAAATGGTAGTAAAAAAAATAAATTATCATCTATCTAATTTACATAAGAATAGGCGAAACATCTGTCGCGCTGTTTAAACAACATTGAATCTTCAAATGGCAAATTGATTTCAGGACATGAAACAATATATAAATTAATGTGCCTAGAGTTTTAATTCATTGGTTATTATAAGAAGGAATCAAAAGTTATCGTGCAAAAACGAACCTTTTTACCTCCATTTTAGACATTGAGATCGCCCTAACCTGATAGCAGGCTACCTGTGACCCAAATTTCATGATTTTTGAGAACTACATGTCTTCAGAGGTGAAGGGCAAAGGTAAAAAATTGTTAAAAAATCTTCGGCGAACATTTTCATAAATTTTTAATGATGGCGAAGAGCTTTCAGATGATATAAGAATCGCCGTTTCCTGTGCCAGAGTTATGGCGATAATGACTGGCTGAAAAAGCCAGGTGATGAGCATCTAGGTCAAATTTCAATAACTTATATTACCCGAAGTCGTTGACCTAGATATGTGTAATTTGGATTCCAACGGTTGGAGCATTTCCATCATAGCTCTCTAGATTTGTATCTAATACCGCTTATGCCGGTGCTAGGGGCCGTGTGGTCATATCATACAAGTTGCCACATGAACAGGTACAATAAAAGCGTACCTGAGATACAACACATATCACGAATCGTTAGATTCTTGGTATGTGCTTTAGAATAGGTTAAGCAGAAGACTATTCTGTGAAGTCGTGTGACGCAGTCAGTATGTCGGCACCTCTTCCCACTTCCCTTATATGTGTTGTAATACATATATTCTAATTGCCTTGCCACATTTCACGAAAATTGGCGATGATGTCCAACGTTCGGTTGATTTGATTTGAAATGAAGCATTGGTGCCGAAAAAGTAATTATTAATTTTTTTTTTAACTTTTTGTTGATCAAGGCAAGTCGAAACCAAAAAGTAGTGATACGTAAAACTATATGGAATCGACATATAACTCTATACACTAAATTCTGTCTGAAATAGCTTACAATACTCAAATTTATTTGCAATTGAGCCTTTTACTTATCAACTGGTCATCCGCTCCTGATTCTGACCAAACAACCTCGTTGTGAGAACATGCACTCAGGGGTAATATTCCAAATATAGCACTTCCACTAATTTTTCGCCGGTCATGGTTTTTTAATCCTGCTGTTTTTTCCTGAGAAGTTACTTATTTTCAGTTAGCTGGCTTAGCAGTTTTCATTTTAAGTTTTTGGCCATTACTGTCTCATCATTCCTCTCGCAGAACTGGACAACAATGGGAGGCATGACTTTAGATTTGGCTTATAACCAATGTAGTATGTTGCAAAATGCTCTGGATAATAGTATCAGATTATGTTCAAAATACATCCCTTGATAGTACAATTAACTTTGTTGTCCTAATTTTCAAAATGATTCTTTACTTTGAATACTCATCAACTCTACTTCTCGTAAACAGACAATTATTGCAACGGTTGCCATATATTATTAAATGTCATAATAACGATTTGTTATTTATCTTTTCATTAATAAAACTGAAATGCTACTGAATTTCATAATATATTGAGCTGATGATGGTAATCTTGTCCTTGTTTGTTATCTAACACTGATCAGTTGCCTTTGAATCAACATTCAGATTCTTCGTTTCTTAAATTCTGTATCGAATATGCTTTGGGATAAATAAACTAAGTATACTTCCTTATTTTTGACACTTTGTAAATCAATTTGACAAGTTGATGATAATTTGGAAAACCTAGAGGTTTGTAGATTCAAACAGAACTCTTTACCTTGATTATTGTTGACCCGTCACTAAATATTAACCTTCCATCAAACTCAACGACTGACCTGTATATGAATAAGGTTACATGTTATATGAAACAGAATCCAAGAATATTGATTTTTCTCACCTTTATTGCTCTTTACAGTATAGTCGAGAAACACATCGTTCCATTTCAACGAGAAATCTGCTAGCTTTTCTCCATCTTTCAAACACGAGGCATTGTAAGTGAACTGTAATAAAGTTAATTCTGCATTAGAAATTTCATGATCCGCATGATATACCATTATGTCTTTTTGTGTCAGTAGATTCATTAACACTTTTGACCCTGATGTAGGAGACGGGAAGGGATGATTACTGGCTTCATCCTGCAGTCATTTAGCCATGATACAATGTACAATGATGGAGGCATCTTTTAGTAAATGAGAGAATTAGAGAGAGAGAATTAAGGTTTAACGTCGCGTTCAGCAATATTTCAGCTACATGTATATAGCGACAATCGAACAAAATTCTAAGTATTCAAGTTAATAACTTAGTAATCCAACACATTAAAACATACACACCTAAAACTTATGCAACAAACCGATTTCTTTCAAATGACCTAAGGCACAGTTCTCCGTCACCCGACCAAAAAGATCTTGCTCGACAAAAATAATCTCTTACAATCTTAAAATATATACAGACGATAAGAATATGTTTCACTGTGAGATCTTCGTGGCATATTTTAGTAAATGCTCGTGAGTTAATCGTGTATGGCCGATTCTACATCGCCTCATCATGGCTTGATCGAAACGTTTCTGGCTGTTCCGATTAGTATAGTCTACAGGGTTTTTTCAACTCATGAAGTTTGTTATTATTCACAGCATCCCACAAAGATTGAAACAGCTTTCTCGCATAAGTACAGGTAGAGGGTCTGAAATCGCTATATGGGATTCCAACAGGATCAGCCTCATTATCTAGGGCTACCTTAGCCATCCTATCAACCTCAGTATTACCTTTGATGCCAACGTGACTACCAACGTGGCAACCAACAAAACAAAATATCAATCTGTTGATCAAATCTACAGACATATATTCTATGATTAGAACAAGGACCATCTCAAATCAACATTACTGTTACGGTGAATGAAGTGTGTGAACAGGTAGTTGTGAGATACCTTTCTACGATCACATAATATTTGTTCAGCACTTTTCCATACACCGGCAGCTGTCTGGTGTTTGCTCTCCACAGTAATTCGACACTCATAATCAAGGCTGCCCTGTTGGATAGGAAATAGAAGGTGACACTTGTACATGCTGTGAGGGATCATGTTCAATTAACGATTCCTGGTACAACTGTTCCTAAATCTAGTGAAAGTAATTAAATGAATACATTGATTAATGAGAAGTGTCCGTGTTAAGTATGATATATACAAGACCCAAATGTTACCAACTACATATGAGGTTTAACTAATATCTATCTTTATAATGGTCTTTGATCCAGTATATTTTTTCTCAAAGTTCAGCAAGAAGATTTAGCCCCTGAAATATATTCTGAGAGCAAAATATTACGCTCATTGTGCAATGTACTCACTTTTGGTTGTGGCAGATTTTTGCCAGTTATCCACAATTGTGCATCCACATTGTTGGGTATTGCTGATGGAAAGATTTTGTTTAACTTTGGACATGCCTTTTCCTCTGACATGTTGGGATGGCTGACCATTTTAGCATACTGAAAAAGCAAGTTAGACTGATGTTACATATAGCTAGTACACTCAAGATGAATTCAGAAATAACTACAGGTTCCGCTTTGACACTTGAGTTGCTGCTCCGGCATGAAGCCTAGGCTGGTTGTTTTCTTAAGCAAAAACATACGTCTCCCCCAACCTTCCACCTTGCCTTGAGTGGGCACATAATTTAAGGCAAAGTGCTATAAAATGAATATAGCAATAAGTATCATGAACAAAGCTGCGCATCTAAAAATATTAATTGCAAAGAGGCGATTATCATTTTCATTGTTGCAGTAACCCAGTGAGGAGTCGGGATTTATATAGCAATGAGTGGATTGCCGATATATACAGCGTCCAACCAATGTGAAATACATGTAATTGTGAAGCATCAATTATTTCGAAACTGACCACATTATAGGAAAGATGCAAAACATACAAGAGCCACACCTATAGTATACATGCTGTACCGTATAGAAGTTTCATGCATCTGCCTTCAGTAGTTTCCAAGATATGGAGTGAACAAAAATTGGACAGACAGATAAGCACATTTTGCATGGATCCACGAAAGCACTAGCTCACACCAAAACCTAATTAGATCATAAGGCCATTTCAATGAAGCTTCCATCCAAGTTCGGGGAAATTCCATCCAGTAGTTCTTCAGATATTTTACAGACAAGGACAGTCTATACATGTACAAGTAGACAGACAAAGCATAATAAGATGCGGAGGCCATTCAAATAAAGATTCCATCCAAGTCTGGTGAAGTTCACCAGAGGCCATCACGATGAAGCTTCCATCCAAGTTCGGGGAAATTCCATCCAGTAGTTCTTCACATATCTTACAGACAAGGCCTGCCTATACATGTATAAGTCGATGGACAGGCAGACAGACAACATACCCAGACGAACGCATGCATGCATACCGAAACCTAATCAGATGAGCCATTGCAATGAAGCTTCCACCCAAGCTTGGCGAAATTCCGTGGGGTAGTTCTCCAGATGTCTTGCAGACAAGGCTTGTATATACATGTACAAGTAGATGGGCGGAGGGACGGACAGGAACGAACGTTCGCACACACACACCAAAACCTAATCAGACGAGGGGCTATCCCAATGAAGCTTCCATCCAAATTTGGTGAAATTCTGTCGAGTAGTTCTCCAGATATCTTGCAGACAAGGTCTGTATATACATGAACAATTAGATGGACGGCCGGACGATGAACATGGATAAATGCACACACACACCCAGACCTAATCAATCGAGGGGGCTTTCCCAATGAACTTTCCATCCAAGTTTGGTGAAATTCTGTCCAGTAGTTCTTCAGATATCTTGCAGAAAGGGCCTGTATATACGTACAAGTACATGGACAGATGGACGGACACCGAACATTGACGAACGCACACACAAACCAAAACCTAATCAGATGAGAGGGCTATCACAATAAAGCTTCCATCCAAGTTTGGTGAACTTCCGTCAAGTAGTTCTCCAGCTATCTTGCAGACAAGGCCTGTATATACATGTACAAGTAGATGAACGGACGGACGGACACCGGACACGGATGAATGCATGCACACATACACCAAAACCTGATCAAATGATAAGGCTATCCCAATGAAGCTTCCATCCAAGTTTGGTGAATTTCCATCTAGTAGTTCTCAAGATATCTTGCAGATAAGGCAAGGGGACGGACAGACAGACATCCATCCAGACAGACAGCACAAACACTAGATGCCCCCAACATAGTTGGGGGAGACATAATTATACATAATTTGTTGTGGTAAAACAATCAATTAGGAACTGAAAGGCAACCAGAAACAGTGGCAAAAGTTAATACATTTGCCATTATGTTCGCATTTGCAGCTATGCTGTCGACATGATGCCGTCTACGTCACACTATTATTATTTATATGAATATTATATTATTTGGAGCTTTGTCCGCTGGGACGAATTTACTCTGGAGAGGCTCGCACGTAATAATACTGCTCATTTGTGTGACGCGTAAACACTTTTGGCCTACCTTCTTTCATTCACAAATCCGTTATCGAAAAAAGATGTTTTCCGAACGTACTCTTGAGGCAAAGTGCATTCGCGGCTGTTTGGTCCGTTTTCCCCTACATTCCAAAATTGTCTCCCCTAACAGTTCGCCAGTCCCCGCTAGGGGGCAATGTTTTCAACTGGATGTGCTTGTAAAGATAACATGCCATTGATGACATTGAATACATCGTTGGACACTTCTAGTTTTACGGACTTCTGGTATTGTGCATGTATGTATATACCTTTAAACTTGGCACAAAATTGGGCAGTTCACTGGGACATGCATCTAAGGTATGGTTGTATGTACATCCACTTCCATACAGGCACCATAAACACGCAAAATGAACGTTCATACACTGGCTACACCTATCAATTAGAAAAGAAAGACATATTAAGGTTTCATATCACCCCTAGGATCAGGAGAGACATGTCTGAACTGGGATATAATATTATCTTTTCAATTCATAAAACAACAACGCTGCAATGCTAGACCTTACTTCAGTCTAGTGTATGATATTATATAATGGAAGTTGACAATCACATGCCGGTAACATGATTGAGGCAATTAGTCAACGTAAACATGAATATCATATTTTGCATGATGCAAGTAACATTATTATACCTGATGTAAATTCGTAATGTTTTCATTGGTTGACAGCCTGTCACGTGTCATTCTACAAATCGTGATCAGCGGCGGCGGAAGCTCCCAAAAACTGGGGGGGGGGCTCGACTATCATGGCACTTTAGGCGGGGGTCCAGGGGCCGCCTAGGCCCCGGAAGCTCTGCGCTCCTAGATGGCTGTAGACGCATTCTGGCCGATTTCCGGCATATAAAACGACATATCATCACTATATAATCAACTGCATTTTGAGATTGTTTTTGTGATTTTTCTGGTCATTTAAAAGAAAAATTGAGTTGATAACTTTTGAATGTAAAAAAAATATTTTCTCTTTCCAAAATTCGAACTATACGCAGTGATCTCGAAGAAATTAACATTTCAGCAGAGGGTTGGAGAGCGCTGACGCGTTTGGAGAGAAAAGTATCAACACAAAAAGAAATAATATGAACGCAATTTTGATTTCTAAATTTGATAATCAGCTAATCCTCCAATAAAGCTAATGCAATTTCTATGTAAATTAACATCTAAAACAGTTATTGGTCATTGCGAACGGAACAGAAGAATGAGCAAAATCAGACCACTTTAAACCAAACAGCAACGTGCCCCTCCAATGCAAAGTCTCCGCTCCGTGAGAACCTAGTCTACAGGGCGGCGCAAAGCGCCGCGGGAAAAACACCGGCCTGTATATCTGGTCACATTAGGGCCAAAATCATGAAAAAGTCACCCAGCTTTTGTTGAAACTGGGGGGGGCTGAGCCCCCACCCTCTCCAAACTGGGGGCTGCAGCCCCCTGCCCCCCGCTTCCGCCGCCCCTGGTGATGTTCAGTGATGATGCAGTAATATCTTGCCTTACCGTTGAATAAATGTCATGTACCACGGCAGAGCGTTGAACATGACATTTATTCCACGGCGACATCTGTCGGACTAAGAGTTGCCTCCCATAGTGCGCGCGTCAACATACTTCCCGAAACGAAGATTGATGTGTGTATGTCGGCCTGATGTGTATACGTCGGTCTGTTGGTGATAGAAATTAGTGAATGTGATTTGGTAATTAACTGAAATAAATTTGGCATCTTTTCAAAAGGTACAAGATCACCGAGAACGTTACTCTTCCAAATTATGCGATTGAGTCGACAACAAGCCGAGATCGAACAGTTGTTCTTGACACGGCTTTTTGAAATCAACAACGGTCGCGCAGTGTTGAACACGATATGCTTATTTCACCGTACCATCCTCATTCACATAATTATAAAGTCCCATTTTATTAGAATATGACATTCGGTATAATAAAACAACTATTGCATGTTATAGAGTGGGACATCACGATTTGTCAGCTCTCGACAAGTGATGTACAACTCGCGCTTCGCGCTCGTTGTACATCACTTGTCTCGAGCTGACAAATCGCCGCCAACATGAACAAAATTGCACAGGAAACTGTGACTGGTCTTCCAAATATTACATTAAACAAGCAGCCAGAGGATGCTAGGTCCCCCGCCGAAATGGCAGCAATATTTTTTAGCATTGTTGGTCTCAGGGGATATACATGAGGGAGGCAACTGCTGCTTCATAGGCGTTGGATGTGGAAGGGTCTTTCTGCCTTCCCAAGTTTTAAGATCAGCTCAGAACGGTTGACTGAAAGTTTGTTTCTATAATATAGTTTCCATGCAGTGAAGCATGAAAATTATGTAACCAAGAAGCAACCCCAAGTGACATCTCAAGGCATTATCTGCAAACCAAATTTGACAAGAAGCTGAAGGCATCCTCAACCTATTGCCCGGAAACCAAATTTTAAATTTGCCACCAGGTGTTGCCACCTGTAGGTGCAGTGAGCGAAATGCAATCCCAAGTATCATCTCATGGCATGGTACATGTATTAGCCTATAGTATTGCACCCTTCTACGGAGGGCCAATGATCGACTTATGCAGCAACATTTTCCCAGTTAGACGGCAGATTTTGAAATCAAAAACGAGGCTGCGCTATGTCATCAGTCAACTGAGACAATCACGTTGTTGTGTATGAAGATTGGGGTGGCTCCTATAAATAGTGATCCAATGAAAATGCTCGCATTAGTTTTAAATGGCGGGGTCGAATGACCAATCACTGAAGGGGAGACAGCTGGAACAGTATGCTGACACTGTCTGTAAATTATAAATATCCTGATTTAACAGAGAGTTCTACAGCCTAGGTACATGTATCAGCATACGAACTTTGGGAAGAATCTGAAGAGGGGTCTTCAAGTTATTGCCCGGAAACCAAATTTAGATTTATTAGGCACAAGACGTGTGCGAAACACAATCCCAAGCGACATCTTTGGGCATATAAATACCAAATTGAGAAGAATCCGTTGTCACTTATTGCCAGAACAATTTTCAGATTTGTCCACCAGGTGTCGACACCAGTAGGCCTATGCAGAAGCAGGCGAACTACAACCCAGGGGACATATTCTGGCATGGTATCTGCATACCAAATTGGAGAAGAATCCGATGAATGAAATCAAATTTAGATTTTGACATGAGGACGTGAGCAAAGTGAGCAAGTGAGCAAAGCGCAATCTCAAGTGACATCTCATGTCATGTTATTACCCGAAGACAAATTTGGAATTTTGCCACCAGGTGGCACCACCTGTAAGTGCAAATGAGTGAAACGCAATCCCATGCAACATCTCCTGGCATGGTACATGCATGCTAAATTTGAGAAGAATGCATGCAGTTCTCAAGTTATTGGCCAAAAACAAATTCCAGATTTTGTCATCAGGTAGCATCACCTTCTAAGCAGAAGTGGATCCCAAGCAAGGTACAATGTATATGCATGTCTGATCGACAAGAGAAACAATCCCAAGCGAAACCTTCAGGTAAGGTACATGTATTCATATACCAAACTTAGAAAAAATTCAGTCAAGGTTTAAAAAGTTATTGTCTGAAAATATAATTTAATATTGGCCCCCAGGTGGCACCACCTATATGTGGATCAGCATGAAAAACAATGCCAAACGAGAAATTGAGGTGAGGTACCTACACAGAAAATTTGAAATGAATCCCTCAAGGTTTTCAAAAGTTATTGTCTGGAAACACTTTACTTAGCTTTCAGGTGGTGCCCCCTGTACACGAATCAACAAGAAAAACATTCTCAAGCCAGATCTTGAGGCGAGGTACCCACACACCAAATTTGAAAGAATCCTGAAGGTTTTCAAAAGTTATTGTCTGGAGATGCAACTTTAACTTGTCCCCCAGGTGGCGCGACCCAGAGGCGGATTGGCATGAAAACCAATTCCAAGCAAGATCTACAGACAATGGACCCACTTACCTATACAATACGAAGCTGCGCATTTGAAAACCCCTCGGCTCTGGGCACCAGCCATTCATAATGTATTCAGTTTGAACTAAGATGTCAGGAATACCAAGCAGTCAAGTAACAAATGTACAGATTATCAAAAATGTAATGACCCCTAAGGTTTCCATCCAATCAAAGAAACCGGTATTCATTCCACAAATCCCTTGATGCATCGATAATGTATTGAATTTACCATAAAACTTTACCAGACCATCGGGCTGGTATATTTCATTATACAAAGGTGAAATTCTTTAATTATAACCAGCCTGTCGGGCTGGTTAGCTAGCTTTAGAACTATATTCAACCAGACAAGTTCTAAATTCACCAGCCACGGGCTACTGGGCTTGTGGCAATTTCGAGCCCTAGTATACCAAATTTTATATTGAGCATTTGAACAGTGTCAGAGATAGAAATCATTCATGATTTTGTATAAATTAAAGATGGCTGCCCATCCTTCCCGCCACTCAGAGGAACTAATGTGGTTATTCATTAATGCAAGTCTCTTCTTACATCGATGCTGTAAACCAAGTTTCGTATAGAACACTTAAATGGTCAGAGATAAACATCTTTAAAGATTTTGAATAAATTAAAATGGCCACCAAGATTTCCGCCCAATCAGAGAAACCAGATCTGTCATTCATCGTAAGTCTCTTGATGCATCAATGATATATACCAAATTTTACATTGAGCACTTCAACGGAATCAGAGATAGAGATCATTAATGATTTTGCATAAATTAAAGATGGCCACCAAGGTTTTCGATCAATCAGGTCCCGATTCAAAGTATCTGGATATATCGATGATGTATACCAACTTTCATATAAAACAATTGAATGGTAACCGAGATATGTATCATTATCGATTTCGCATAAATTAAAGATGGCCTCCAGGGTTTCCAGCTAATCAGAAAAGCCTATTTTGTAATTCGTTGAAAGTTGCTTGATGTATCGATGATATATATCAAGTTTCGTATTGAACAGCTGAATAGTTTCCGAGATATGGATCATTATCCATTTTGCATAAAATTAAAGATGGCCGCCAGGGTTTCCACCCAATCAGGTCTCAATTCAATAGGCTTCTGGTCCTTGACTAGGTAAATAAGGACACCAAATTTGGTTTTCCGGCTATCTCGCTCACGAACGGACAGACGGACGTACAAGACGATGACAATACCCCATGGCCAAAATTGGCCGAGGGGTAAAACATGGGTCTGTGCCTGATAAATTGAAGCCTTTTGGGGTTGCAATCCATTGACGGGTGGCAGAATTGTACCAATATTGCAGACTACACACAAATTTCAACTTTCTGCCGAGATGTATTGGAGATATATATATTCAAACAAAATATATGAAGGTCGGGCGAGGGCTAGTTTGGGAGATAGAGAGTGCGGCTCGGCACCCTGGGGGTGGGGACATGCTGTCCTTGAGGGTAGTGGTGGTGTTCCGACATGAAAGTCATAGAAAGCTCTCTGTACATGAATAACCGCACTGACAACTGCATGCCATCATCTGTCAGTCTGAAGACCAGCAAGGATGAATTCAGTTCAATTCAGGCAATTGATCATATGCACAGTGTGCACCCAAACTTTAGGAACTCAGTTGTAATTAATATACATGTAGCAAGTTACATGTGTCGATACAAATGGTTCGTGCAGAAGCTTTAGGGTAAACCATATGATGTGAAATGCAATTATTCGATAGCAAAATTGAAGGACATGTTGTCCTTCGTTTAAGATGACACGAAATTAAAAAACCAGGGGTTCAGTACTGCGGGGATTCCACGCCAGTTATTTCATATTATACTTCTGAAATAGAAAATGGTTCATGCAAAAGCTTTAGGGTAAATCATATGATGTGGAATAGATTGATTTCATAGCAAAATTGAAGACCCATTTTAACCGGAATGGACAGGAAGAAGAGAAACTCAGTGGCGCCACCTTAAGGCAGATGTTGCTGAAACCGGCGACTGGCGTCTTGTCGCAAGGAATGCGTATGCTGAATTTCTGGAGAATCCAACAAAGTATTTGGCAGTTATCGCTTGCAAAGACATCCACGAACAGGAATGGACATGAAGAAACGAGATCCAGTGGCGACACCTTCAGGCAGATGTTGCTGAAATGCAATAGCAGCGGCTGAGCCAATGCCTTGTCGCAAGGAATGCGTACATGCCGAATTTTGTGAGAATGCGACAAAGCATTTGGAAGTTATCACTTGTAAAGAATTCAAACTGACATCCCCGGACACAATGAACCAAGATCCATTTTGACCCAGTGGCGCCACCTTTAGGCAGATGTTGCTGAAATGCAATTCGGACTGGCGTCTTGTCGCAAGGAATGCGTATGCCAAATTTCGGAAGAATCCAAAAAGCGTTAGGAAGTTATGACTTCGAACAGACATGCACGGACGTACACGGACATCCACGGACACAAAGAAGCAAGAACCAGTGGCGCCACCTTCAGGAAGATGATGCTGAAATGCAATACGGACTGGCGTCTTGTCGCAAGGAATGCGTACTCCGAATTTCGAAAGAATCCAACAAAGCATTGGGAAGTTATCGTTTCCAACAGCAATGCACGGACGTCCACGCACACAAAGAAGCAAGAACCAGTGGCGCCACCTTCAGGCAGATGTTGCTGAAATGCAATACGGACTGGCGTCTTGTCGCAAAGAATGCGTATTCCGAATTTCGAAAGAATCCAACAAAGCATTGGGAAGTTATCGTTTCCAACAGAAATGCACGGACGTTCACGGACACAAAGAAGCAAGAACCAGTGGCGCCACCTTAAGGCAGATGTTGCTGAAATGCAATACGGACTGGCGTCTTGTCGCAAGGAATGCGTATTCCGAATTTCGGAAGAATCCAACAAAGCGTTGGGAAGTTATCGCTTCCAACAGGCATGCACGGACATCCACGGACACAAAGAAGCAAGAACCAGTGACGCCACCTTCAGGCAGATGTTGCGGAAATCCAATACAGACTGGCGTCTTGTCACAAGGAATGCATATTCCGAATTTCGGAAGAATCCAACAAAGCGTTAGGAAGTTATCGCTTCGAACAGACATGCACGGACACAAAGAAGCAAGAACCAGTGGCGCCACCTTCAGGCAGATGTTGCTGAAATGCAATACGGACTGGCGTCTTGTCGCAAGGAATGCGTATTCCGAATTTCGGAAGAATCCAACAAAGCGTTAGGAAGTTATCGCTTCGAGCAGACATGCACGGACGTACACGGACATCCACGGACACAAAGAAGCAAGAACCAGTGGCGCCACCTTCAGGCAGATGTTGCTGAAATGCAATACGGACTGGCGTCTTATCGCAAGAAATGCGTATTCCGAATTTCGGAAGAATCCAACAAAGCGTTAGGAAGTTATCGCTTCGAACAGACATGCACGGACGTACACGGACATCCACGGACACAAAGAAGCAAGAACCATTTTAAAGTCCCCGGCCGCGTTGCGGCGGGTGACAAAAAATGACCAGTGTACATGTACGTATGAAGGTTAGCATGATTGGTAAATGATGCTGACAACATATGTACGAACGTATGAAGTCCCATTACTTCTTCTGGAAAATTACGAAACCTACAAGGGTCAAATCGAATTCCGCAACCCTAATACATGTAGATAACACATTCCTCAATTTTCACGAGGAAGGTTTAGCATCCGGAATTCTGCTCACTGATATTACCGATCACTTTCCCATCTTCCAAATTAACGTGTCCCAATCACAAGCACCTCTAAAAGATGTCCCGATAATGTCTCGTAATACCTCTCCCCAACAAAAAGCGTTGTTTGCGGAAAAAATTAAAAACATTAGCTGGGTGTCCGTGACAAACGAAGATACAAACGTCCATGGACATGTTTTGAAATGAATTTAATCCCTTATACAACGAGTATTTTCCTCTTCTAGCAAAATCGTTAACAAAGCCTCAAACTAATAAACCCTGGATAACATACTAAGATCAATCAGGGGAAAAATAGACTTTACAGGTTTTATATATTTCTAGAACGAGTCCGATATAACACACAAATACAAGCAATATCGAAACAAATTAACCCATACCTTGAGAACGGCCAAGAAAAAGTACTTTGAACAGTGATGCGTTGATTACAATCATGATATCAAAAATACTTGGAAAAATTCTCAACGAGCTTATGAAGCGTAAAAAGGCATCGAGCCTGCCTAGACAATTAAGATTGCTGGTGAAGAAATCAACGATCCCTCCATCATCTCCAACAATTATAATGACTACCGGTACTTCAGCACCGTGACATCTAAACTCGCGTCTCAAATCTCAAACACTACCGTTGATTTCAGAGAGTATCTCACTGGTGATTACCAACAAAAAATCCTTCTTGAACGCTGTACCCCTAAGGAAGTAAGCGAAGTGTTGCTCAATCTAAATAATAGTGCCGCGGGTATTGATGGCATACGTATTTCCTTAATAAAAGCGTTCGCAAGTATTATATCTATCCCCTTGTGTCAGATCATAAATATTTCTTTTGAATCTGGAAAAGTCCCAGATAACATGCAAATCGCCAAGATCACACCTATTTACAAAGCTGGAGAAAACAATCTTGTAAATAACTGTCGACCCATATCAGTACTACCCGGCTTTAGTAAAATCCTTGAGAAATTAGTAGTTACAAGAATGCTAGATTTTCTGGAAGACAATACTATTCTGTGCTCCAACCAGTTTGGTTTTAGAGCTAGCCACTCGACATCCTTAGCTGTCCTATCATTGTACGAACACTTGGTATCAGCAAGGGAATCTAAACAGTATAGCAGTACCACTTTTTTCGACCTTTCAAAAGCGTTTGATACTGTGAACCACGATATTTTATTGACTAAATTGGATTACTACGGTTTCCGAGGTATTTGCCACGACTGGGTCGGTAGTTATTTAACATCACGATTCCAGTGCGTTCCACACAATAACACATTATCATCATTCAAACGTATCAATTGTGAAGTACCCCAAGGCTCAATTCTTGGACCTTTACTTTTCCTAATGTATATAAATGACATTAACAATGTTACACGACTACTTAATATTACCCTCTTTGCTGATAACACAAGTGTTACTTTGTCTGATGGTGATCCAAAACTGCTAGCCGACACCATAACAACTGAGTTGGACAAGTTAAACAACTGGTTCTCCTGTAACGAATTATCCCTGAATATCAAAAAGACGAAATTTATGTTGTTCAAACTTTCAAAAAGATGCAATTATGCTAATTTACCCAAAATATCAATATGTGGAAATGAAATTGAACACATCTTTAACTTCAAATTTTTAGGTGTTCATTGCAATAGGCTGAATTGGGTAACACACATCGATGAAATACGTAAGAAACTTTCGAGAAATATTGGTGTTATCAATCATATCAACTCCTTTCTTAATAAAAAAATCTTTGTACATTCTGTATTACTCACTGATCTATCCGTATTTATCCTACTGCAACATTGTCTGGGAAAATACGTGCCCAACTCATCTTCAGCCACTGAAAATACTCCAAAAAAGAATCATTCTCATAATAGCTTTGACCGATAGACTCGCGCACTCTGACCAACTTTTCGTTGAATTGAATATTTTGCCTATTACTGAACTAAATGACCATCTCACTCTGCTGTTCATTCATAAGTTCATTTTCTTTATAACACTGTTGTCTGTATCATTTCGGAACGTCTTCACAAAAATCTCCAACGTTCACTCGTGTGTCACACGCCAATCCAACACAAATCTGTTTAGACCGTTTTATTCATCTGACCTATCATTTCATTCTGTGAGGGTCAAAGGACCTCGTATATGGAACAAGTTACCCCCTGGTTTAAAAACATTTTCATCTATTTCCATATTTAAATCATCATCAAAATCGCACCATATCAACAATATTTAGTTCCCCCAGTGTGCTGCTCTAGTATTATCCATATAGATCAGTATTATAAATTAATACATGAACCAAACATAATTTGCTGATTGTCCGAGGATACGTGTTTGCTTTTATTTATATAATGTTCTCACCGCCTACATTCAAGTCAACATTCACCAGCTTCTTTAACTTATATTCGTATGTATAATTGAATTGTTTACTACAGGGATAGGACAAGCCCTCTGGGGTTTTATTCCCGCCAACTGCCTTTTACAACTATAAATTGTACAATTAAATTATCTTGGTAAATAAATGAAATGAAATGTCCCAGGCAAAAATGCAATTGTAGTACTACTATAAGGATTAGAGAAACATTACAGTATACTGTAATTTGACTACAGTTATACTGAAGTGCCTGCAGTAATACTTCAGGTTATTTCACGATTGCGTGAGGATTACGACAGTCAACTACAGTAATCAGTATGGATGATGTATACTACAGTGAGTAGTGATCGATACTATCTATAGTATTACTGCAGTATGCCCAGTGGGTTTGCCCTTGTATAATCAAAGAATGAATGTTTAGGGGTGAAACTCACTGTCAATTATTTCTACAACTAATGTCACCGGTAATGTTTTATACTGGGAGTTGGGCCGAAAACCCCTCAAGCACCTACCTCCCTATAGGCCTGTACCTGTCAATTTGTGGGAATGACATGATAGGACTGAAACGGACTATTAACAGCGGTAAATTGCTCACAGCAGGGCTGATTTAAATTGAACTAAATTATCAGCACATATTTGTACATGTACCAGCCTGATAAGTAGGCCCTATCAAAAACACTCATGGGGCACCAGCCTCATCAGTATACAATGCGTTGTCTAATGATATAAGCAAGCTCCGACTCTCCCTCCCCCCTCCCCCTCTCCCCCAACAATATCGGACGAGTCATATAGGTATTATAGAAAGATTTTGATATAACTAGGAAAATACACGAGTACTATGTAAAACAGTATTGGAGTTGAAGTCTAAATTCAGGGAATTGCTCAATGCAATTGGAAGTTTGTGTGTCATCTTTTTTCAATTGTGAGCATAAATACATGCCGGAATATTCATAGAGCTATAATGGAATATTCATACAGCTTTTCACCTTACAATATTGATTATTCGTAGCATTATGCAACTACTATTTTGAACATGAGGCACCAGAGGCGCTACAACCCCTCAGTCCCTTAACAGTCCATACCAAGATGTTTTTATGGGTGTAATAGTTTGGACAGTATAGAGTTATGGCATTTGTATACACATTTGTATGAACCACGGAATGAACCGTTGGTCTTAATAAAATCAGTATCTAGCTGCACAGGCACTTTTTTGAAGAAAAAAAGATGTGGGAGGGATGCTTTTTCACTTATTTCTCCTTTTGTCCAGACTGGCAAACCCATGCAGTAGTTTATTTTTAATACAATTTGCATCAAATCAATAATGTTCTTTGAGTAACCGTACTACAACTACATGTAGATAAGTTTCCAAAATTTAGCACCTGTACCGAACACGGCTCTACAGATATAACTTGTACATTCAATTACAAATCACAAAATCAGAGATTATTGCATCCGAAAGTGGCATAACTCCACAAAATATGGGCCGACACAACTATTTTTTTTGTAGGCATCTAGATTACAACTGGATGAAAAAGTTTCATCATAATCTGGTAGCTATATCAAACACAGTTAATTATATATACCTGGTTACATTCAAGCATATATCACAAAATCAGAGATAACTGCCCCCGAAAAGGGGCATAACTCTGTAAAATAAGGGGTGAGGCGAGCAATTTTTTGTTGGCTTTTAGAATACAACAATATAAATAAGTTTCCAAAATATAGTAGCCATATAGAACACAGTTCTGCAGATATAGTTGGTTACGTTCAAGCATATAGGACAAACATAAAAAATAATATATCTGTTAAGGGGCATAATTCTGTAAATATGGATCGAGGGGAGCCACTTTCGATAGGCGTCTGACTTAGCACTAGATAAATAAGTGTTTATAATTTGGTGGTTGTGCGGCAAGTGGTTTGCCTAGAATGTGGTAACGGATGGAACAAATGATAGCTTGTGGCTCTTTTTCTTTTGTTCGTTGACTTGTGTGGCCAGACACACAAGCTTTTTTTCTTTCTTGCATATTGAAAAGGTGATTCTTCATAGTAGGATACCATTTTCAATATGCAATTTCTCTTATAAGAAACGATTTCACTCCTCTATAAGAAAGGATGTTTTTTCTATAAAAAAGTGTCTTCCTAATGTAGATTTTCATAAAAAGTTTCTTTTGAGAAGGGGTCATTGTGCAACATTGTAACGAATTCTCAACAATGTTTTATTGTTGTTGGCGATCGTTACAATGTTGCACAATCACCCCCTTCTCAATATGCGATTTTTAATGAAAAAGACACACAAGCTATTGATGTTCGCACGAACGGACGGACGTACATGGCGACGACAATACCCCGGAGCCAAAATGGCCGAGGGGTAAAAACGAGATTTAGTGTTTGACTCGTGAGGTATTAACTGGTATGAGAATGAATGGGTTTCTTTATATATGAGAGAGAGAGAGAGAGTATTATGGTTTAACATCGCGTTCAGCAATATTTCAGCTATATAGCGACGATCAAACAAAATTCTTAATATTCAAGTTAATAACTTAGTAATCCATTGCACATATATTACCTTTTTCTCTCAAATACCCAAAATACAATCTTCTTTTACCCGACTAAAAAGAACTTCTAAAGTAGCTGCTCGATAAAAAGTATCTCTTGCAATCCTAAAATCTATACAGTCGATAAGAATATCGAACACTGAGATTTTTCATGGCATGGAATACACCTTGTGACTGTTTTTTTAGTAAATGTTCTTGAGTTAATCGTGTATGACCGATTCTACATACATGTAGTCCAATCATGGCTTGATCGGAACGTTTCCGGCTGTTCACATGAGTATACCCTACAGTGTTTTTTAAAATTGGTGAAATTTGTTATTATCCACAGCATCCCAAAAAGATTGAAACAGCTTTCCCACATAAGCACAGATAGATGGTCTGAAATCTCTATATGGCATTCCAACAGGACCAACCTCATTATCTGCGGCTGCCTTAGCCATGTTATCAGCTTCAGTGTTACCTTTATTGCCGTGACAAGGCAACCAAGAAAACACAATATCAATCTGTTGATCAAATCTACGGTCATATAATTGTAGAATATTCAAGATGGTGGGATGAGTTGAAGTTCCACTTTTGAAAGCATGACAGTGAATCTGAGGATATGACATTTTTTCCTTTTTGTTTGGAAGTATACATAATCCCCACCACCATGAATTTCGGATTTTGCCACCCGATGGCACCATCCGTTGGCGAAAGCGGGCAAAATGCAATCCCCAGCGACATGTCATCATGGCAAATGAATACCAGTTTGAGAATAATCCGATGAGCGTTCAAGTTATTGCCAGAAACAAATTAGAAATTTTGTGAGGCAGAGACCTGTTAGGCAGAGACCGGTCCACCGGACAGGCATAGTCTACATTTGGACAGGCAAAAATTTAACATAGGAGAGATAGGAGAAAATGGAAATTGGACAGGGAAAATTTGGCAAAATGGGAGTTTTTGACAGGCAGTTTTTGAATCCTGGCCCCACACCTTGCCATCAGGTGTCGCCACCTGTAGGCGCAAGTGGGCAAAACACAATCCAAAGCGACATCTCATGGCATGGTATATACATAACAAATTTGATGAGAATCCGTTGAACGGTTCTCAAGTTATTGACCAGAAACAAATTCAGGATTTTTGCCGCTAGGTGGCGCAAGTGGGCGAAATGCAATCCCAAGCGACAGCTCATGGCATGGTATATACATATCAAATTTGAGAAGAATCAGATGAACGGTTCTACTGCTGGATATGCAGTCCAGTGTGAGGTTACTGTTGCATACGGCAATCACGTGTGAGATTACAGCTGGGGATGTCAGTCCCGTGTGGGATTACTGCTGGATAGGCTAGCTCTGTGTGGGATTACTGCGCGATAGGTCAATCCCATGTAAGATTATGGCTGGGATACGTAAGTGCCGTGTGGCATTACTGCTGCATAGGACAGTCCAGTGAGAGATTACTTCTGGATAGGTCAGTCCAGTGTGAGATTACTGCTGGATAGGCCAGTCCCGCGTGGGATTACTGCTGGATAGGCCAGTCCTATTTGGGATTACTGCTGGATAGGCCAGTCCGATCTGGGATTACTGCTGGATAGCTGAGTCCCGCGTGGGATTACTACTGCATAGGTTAGTCCCGTGTGGCATTACTGCTGGATAGACCAGTGCCATTTGGGTTACTGCTGGATATGCTAGTCCCGTGTGGGATTACGGCTGGATGGGTCTGACCTAGGAAAACATGAAACATGTCCACCAAGTTTTACAATCATCCCACTAAAGCTTCAAGCAAACTTTTCATGTACAGATCAACATGTAAATTTTTGCCCAACAAAAACCGTATCAATGGAAACATACAAAGTCTAAACTGTGATAATTAGGACAAAAATTCATATTTAATGTCATATTTCTTAATTAGCACATTAACATCCTCGAATCACATTGAACTTGTGTAGCAATTGTCAAACTCATCCAATAAAAGCTGACAGCTTGAGCAAACTTTCCATGTACAGGTGTACATGTAGGTACATTATCATTGGCAGATTACTAAGACGAAACCCTCAAAATCGAACAGAAATTAATATTTCATCTCCTAAATAGCACAGGGACATCCTCTAATCATATGAACTATGTGTACCAAGTTTCATAATCATCAAATGAAACCTGACAAATTCAAACAACTTTTCAGTACATTTTTGTCTAACAAAAACCTTATAATTGACAAATTACTAAGTCCAAAACCTCATAATTTGGACAAAAATTAATATTTCATCTCAAAAATAGCACAGGTACATCATCCATTGAAAGCTTTCTATGTACATGTACATGTGTTCACGTGGAAGGCCTACATGTACAATTCAAAAACTCTATCATTTGCCATAATTTGGACAAAAATCATCTAAAAAAATAGCACAAGTACATCCTCTAATGATAAGAAACATGTGTACCAAGTTTCGTAATCATCCATTGACAGCTGGCATGCAGCAAACTTGTGTACATGTAGAGGCCTACATGTACAATTCTGCTAAACAAAAAAACATTTGCCATAATTCGGACAAAAAATTATATTTCATCTCAAAAACAGGAAAGGTACAGGTGTATCATCATCTAGTGTCAGCTCACAACTGCAACAAATTTTCTGTGTAGAGATGTACATGTGCACTTCAACTAAACGCAAAACTCTATCATAAGGATTTTAACATTGGTGCACCCATGGAATTCCCAGGGGTAGTACCCCCAGGTGAAATACTCAACCCCATATTTTTTTGTTATATTTGTTATGAATTTTTCTAGTTTTTTTATTTGCTAAACCAAAAACCTTATCATTTCCAGGCCGGGTACACCGACACCGACGACGACATTCTCTTTCCTCCAATACAATATCTCCCCTTGACTTCGTAAGGCGAGATAAAAAGTGACAAGATATCCACATAACTGAGGGAAAAATCTGTATTGAGTTGTGTCTTATAGCCCTGGTCTGAAACTCCAGTTGGATAGATTCATTTCATGCACACCTAATAAATTTTGTTTCATAAATTTATTCAGACGATGTAGCAAGTACACATTGGCTTTATTCAATGTATCATTCAGAAATAAAGTCTCTGTATGCAAAATACTTAGATTATAAGATCCAGTTGATCTCCCCTGTCACAGAGCATGCACATACAAACATTTTTGATGCATGTATTATATAGATATATGGGGATCAGGAAAAACGCTTGCAACATTCCGTGAATATTTCGGAAGCAGAATGGAAAGAAAACATTTTTGAATACAAGGAAATTATTATGTAAATGATTTGACCAACACTGGATTTTAGAAACACTGTTAGGTAACCCTTAATGGCAAAAATTCCCAACTGTAACTCAACAGCGATATTTCATGAAAATGTAAATGAATAGTGGTAAAGTGAAATTTCACATTGTTTTCTAAAATGAATGAAAATTATACCGGTATTTTCTAGTACTAAATTACTTCCCGAACATGCCTTCTAATTAGAATGAATTAGCCCCACTAAATCACTCAATCCCAGCCTCTCCAAGTCTGGGGATTAGCAGACGACATATTTTGAGCAGGAAAGTAGTGCCAATGGAAATTAACAAGCATAAAATTAGATAAATACAAATGAAACTTGGACCTATCAGACCTGAAACTATAGACAAACATTAAAAACACAGAAATATGGCTTGCAAATCGCTGGAAGCTCAGATTTACCATTGTGGAATTTCTGCTTCGGAGGCTTCTACAGTAGAACTATAGCGAGACTGCAGCAGAATTGTAGTGGAACTATAGTAACAGTACAATGGAAGTATAGTATGATTATAGTAGAATGACAGTACTACAAAACAAAACATGTACAAAACAGAACTAAGGTAAAACTACAGTATCACTGCGGTACTACTAGAGTAAACTGAAGTCAAGTGAAATCTACGTTGAACTATAGTAAACTACGCACAGCATGAGACTTTTTCTGCAGTAAACTGGATACGGTTATGCTACTGTAGTAATCCAAGTAACTACAATTAACCTACAGTTACTTTTGTTATACTTTTTGCACGGGGTAGTTAGTGATTAGAAAGTTACTAATCGACAACACTGCATACTACAGTGACATACAGGTGGTTTTACTGGTTGAACAGCACAGTACAAATGTTTACTTACGATCCAAACTTGGTGCAATCAGCCATATAAAATCTGTCCGAGACAAAATATGGTTTATCTGCTTCAGCCATACTGGATTTCAGTCCCAAGGTTACCATTGTAGCTAGAAAATAAACACAGGAGTTATCAGATAAGTATGCTGATGACACCTCTCTACACACGTCCTCAAAATCTGTATCTGTCATTGAACACAGGCTTAATCAAGGCATACATGTTGGGTGTGTTCAAACGTGGTGCAGAGACAACAAAATAATAAATAAAATTAAGACTAAGTCGTTGTTAATAGCAACATATGTTAAACTCAAGAACAGTAGACAGCAAAGTGTGGAAAACACTATAATTGAGAAACTGTCAAGCCAAAAATTGCTCGGTCTATATTTGCAATAAAATTTCCTTCATGCTATTCATATTGAGGAAACACAGCTGGATTTACAGAATACTCGACTCCGTTTTAATAATGGTTAAGTGTTGCCTCACATTAACTTCTGTATATCTCCATATCATTGCATATGGGAAATTGTTTCGAACATCTTCTGCATCGAGTTAATTACAAAAAACTGCTGCTCGAATCATTCTAAACAGAACTATGGCTAAATTATACAAAACTCTGGGATGGCAAAATATTGAAGATTATGCAAAATACCACAAGGCTGTTACTGTGCAAAAATCGCATCATATTAAATAACTATTCTCGATCAATATCCCTAGTAATAGAATTCTCCCTTCTCACAAAAATAACAATTTGAAAATTCCCCTTCCACATTCTGAACTATTCAAAACTATCTCTCATTCTCTGGTTCAGTTTTGTGGAATTCACTAAAACTAGAGTGCTGTAGTGCTTTCTCACACACCGCTGAACCGACACGGGTTCGATCCCAGCTGGTCCATGTGTGCAACTTTGTCAGTTACTTGCCGACAGCCGTGTTTCTCTCCAGATCCTCCGGCTTTCTCCAGCAACCAAACTGACTGTCACCATATGAGTGAAACAACCTGGAGTGTGACATTAAGCCAAATCCCCCCCCCCCCCTCCCATTGTTAATGCTGAGTTTGTGTGTGCATTTGTGTGTGTGCGGGTCTCAAGGAAGATCAGCCTGCAGCTGACTGAATAATGTACCACCCTCTTGAAATAAAGCTTATTATTATAGACACAGAGAGAAATGAAATTGGCCTTCGGTCGAACTCGTATACCTCCACCTACTGAATCAGTGAATGCAGCATAACTGAATCATTTTTTTCATAACTGATATTCCTAAGAAGTAGGCTACCATCTGCAAATTGTCCGGTAATGAGTCAGTCAGTCAGTCCATCCGAATCCTTTCGTCGGCAAAATAAGGAGAACCATTGACCTTAGAACCTTGATTTTTGGCATGAACGTGCATTAGGGCATTGTTACGAGCAAGTTCTGAGCTGACCGAATTCTGATGAAAATTTGATTTATAATTATTTTGTTTTTTATTTATTGATGGCTCAGCGAGTGCGCTGTCATGCCCATCGGGAACCCTTGGCTGTATGTTTCATTGTGACTTTTGAAGGTTCCCTGATACGGCATATCACGACACACCGGTTCTCGTAAAACCACCGAAGTTAAGCGACTTTGAGCCCGGTCAAGACTTGGGTGGGTGACGTCGTGCTGCACTGCTGGGCTGATAACTGTCCAGGGTAATATATGAAATAGAAAATGCTAATTTTCCATCATTTGTTAGTGCATTTATCTGCACTACTATTACTAACTTGCCATCCTCAATACACACAATTCAGTATATTGTTATAGATATATGTAAACTGTGGACTTTAACGTGTATCCTATTTCACATCCAAACATTTCATCACAGACCACATCAGGCTTCAAATTCAGGTCAAATTGCCCACTGGTGGTGAAATATCCTACATCAACCAATTAAGTCAGCCTGGTGCAATAACCCAGCAGAACAAAGAAAGATGTGATATCATCCTTTAGATTAGTCTGTGTGAGCAAAAATGATAAAAGTTTACTGAGGGTGAAACAAAGCCATCCTGCAAGCCACCCAAGGAATTTATCAGCTTGTGTTGGGACATTTTATTGGTATCATGTAAGCTCTTTACTAGTTTACTCATTCAAATCTCCATACCATATTTTCTGTTATTCAACAGACAAATTTCTATACTGGTTTTAATTGTTTAAGTTTTAAAAAATTAACAGCTGGTGAACTATTTGGTAGAGTGAATTTAATTATTCCATGTTGAGTACAATTTGTTCACATGAATGGTGGAATGTGTGGACTCTCAAATGAAAGTGTGTTATACATGTACATATCTCAAGCATGTCAGGTTTGAGGAACAAGCATGGTTGCAATTAAGATATAATCAAAGAAATTTCGTGACAATTATTGAATCTAAGTAGGCCCCTACATAACAAAACAATATCTGGCCTGGGCGATTTGGGGTGTATCGCAGCCTGGGGGGAGTTGGTTCAAGCTCTACCAGGAAATGTAAAAAAATCCAAGATGGCCGCCATGATGACGTCACAGTGACGTCATCTTCTCGGAAGCCATTTTTCGGCCTTTTTGGGGTCGATTTTTCGAAATTTTCATTTTTCCGATTTTTCTCTCGAAAAAAATCAAATAAAATATAGAATAAATAGTTTTGTATAAATAAAATACTTTCAAGACATATTAGGCAAGGAAAATGTGAAGAAATGGAGCGAAAAGATTGAAAAACACGACTTTCGCGGATACCACATGGCCGCCATCTTGAATTTACCCATGATCCTCTGCCCGGGGATATATGAAAATAAGCTCAAAATGACCCCAATAAGATAAGCTTTAAAGTCACCAAGTTTCAGCCTCCTCGGTTTTGTCGTTTCGGAGCAGCAGAGAAAAGTTCACAAGAGGGGCACTTTCCGTTCTGAGCTGATCTACTTTTGATGAAAATTTGACCCACTTAGGCGACCTATAAACCTCGAAAACATGTCCTAATGCCTCCTAAGACCACGGAAATGCGCTTCGCTAGGTCAATATCAATGTGACCTGACCTAATTTGGTCAAGGTCAATGTGACCTACTTTCTGACCCAATTTCTGCCCTAATTAGGGGACATAATTTGGCCTACTTAGGTGACCTATAAACCTCGAAATTAGCAAAACATGTCCTAATGCCTCCTAAGACCATGGAAATGCGCTTAATTAGGTCAATGTCAGTGTGACCCGACCTAATTGCGTCAAGGTCAATGTGACCTTCTTTCTGACCCGATTTTTGACCTAATTAGGTGACCTAGAAACCACGAAATTGGTAAAAACAGGTCTCAGGTCAAGGTACACACTTAAATCATATCAAACCCTACTTCGTTAATCACACTGCCATGTTTTTAGCACATGGTCAAAATAACATATTGGAAGGAGATGAAGAAAATCAACAGAAGCTTAACTCCTGATAATTTTGGCAAAATTTAATATTTCATCTCATGAATGGGATATACACATCCCCAAATCCAATAAACATGTGTACATAGTTTCAAACTCATCCATCAAAAACTGTGGTACCAGTTGATTACACCAGAACATGGTCTATATGCTGGAAAATATTATTCTATTATGCAGAAAAACTGCATAAAGATGACAAAAGTTAATGTTTCAAACCATGTTAAATATGTCTACGAAGTTTCAAAAGCATCCAGTGAAAACTGTGAAACAAGTTGATTGCACCAGAACATGGTCAATAAGCTTGTACAGGGATAGATGCTAAAAATTGACAAAGTTCAAACGTCATAAATATGTCAAAAATATTACTTCATCTCACAAATAGCAGGTGCACATCTTCGAAGCATGTTTAATAAGCCTACCAGGTTTCAGGAACATCCACTCAAAACTCTAGGACTACATGTATTTGATTATACTCGAGTTCCATTGTACTGTAATTGATGGGGAAAATGGCAAAGTCCAAAAAATTTTAAAATTGATAAAATTTCATCTTACAAATAGCACATGCACATCTTCAAAGCATGCAAAGTTTAGGAACATGCAGTCAAAAGTCTAGCACTACTTGCTTATACAATTTAGGTGTGACAGACAGACGGAGGAAACACTCTCAGGTACTTCATAGCGGGAGCATGATAGACATACAATTAGTCATTTGCCATGGTTTTTGCCATTTGCCATGGTTTCTTCTTATCCCAACGATGGTGGAGCTTAATATGCTAATTACATTTGATTACCCATTTAATTTATTAGCTATCATCAGGCTTCATCCTTTATCCAGAGAGTATGATTGGAAAAAAATTACATCCAAACAAATAGCAATAGGATAGGAAGGAAGAAAGAGGGGGCAGAAACAAGCGATCCGAATGCTTTCAGAAGCAAGAGCATAGCATCTCCTCGAGATAAAACCAACGTCTGGCATGTCTGGTGATGAAAATCTACAAGATCAAGACTTTAGCCAAGTTAGTTTGTCCTGAAATGGATGACATCATGATGTAGGAGAAACAAAAGTGAACATGTTGGATGCTGAAGATGACATGAATCAGTATGTTGCTTCAATCTTGTGATAGTCAATCAATATGAACATTAAATTTTTTTAGAGCCAGCTGAATAAGGCAAAAACCATGGCTGTTGAGATTCAGGTGCAAGCGAGGTGTAAGATGGAAAACCTGAATTCAATTGCAGGGTTCCGCAGCATTACTAGATTCATGAGTGGCCATCTTCAATATGCATGATGTATATGCTTCTTCATGGTTATTACATGTTGTATGGATTTAGGTAATATTGTTGAACAGATAAATATAACATCCATGACAAATTTACTAATTATTTTATAATACGTAACCTTTCATTGCCATAAACCATAGTCCTTACCCGTGTAAGATTCCATGGAGAATATCGATAAATCCAAGCGAAAACGAGGCACTAACAATCCCATGATGCAACACGGTCCACCCTATTATCCTCACAGTTAAATTCTTGGTATGTGCTTTAGAATAGGTTAACCGGAAGACTATAGTGTGAAGTCATGTGACTCTGTCGGCACCTCTTCCCAATTCCCTTATATGTGTTGTAATTTTCTGCATGCCACCATGCGGTCGCATGCTGTAATTTTCTGTGCAGATTCAGTGTTTTTTTCACTGCTCTATCGTAGGTATTCTACTTGACAAATGCCAAAAGTTTTGGTGTGACCTGTTCGCACGTTGGCATGTCCACAGCGAAGGGAAATGCAAATAAAGAATGTAAACGTCTCATGTCAAATAGTGACCCCCATCCCACGTACATTCGTTGCAGGAAAAGCCATTGTTTGAAGGGCTCACGGTGCGAGATTTGTCAAAATATCCCGACTGAAACATGAAATATTTTAAGAAGAGGAGGAAGATGTCTAAGGTAGCGGAAGCTCCCACTGTCTTACAGTCGCATTTTCGGACTTCATGTGTAACATGAATAAGAAGATGGCTGCCGAAATTCAGAAGTTCGCCACCCAGCTGATGAAGCCAATTACGGCTACGACAGATTCGAGAGAAAGAACACCGACTTCTGAAAAATTACAGGATTAGCCGGTCCCGTTCGCCTCTATCCATCCCGAGAGCTTACCGGGGGAGCAGGCGACCTGTTTCGCCCCAGACTAGACGTCGGGATAGCGGATTAACACGCCCGTCCCCAATATTGCCGCTACACGCAGTTGTAGCTGCCGGTTTTCATGATGAGTTCTTGGAACAAAGTTTATTTGAGATGCCGGTTAATTCCCGATCTTCGGGTCGGACCCGGGCATTCGTTTCACCGGGTAGTGAGTCCCATAATCCACCAGAAATTAATGCTATTGAATCTCCAGCTTTCCCGCCCGGTGTCGTGAAATATACGACCCGGTCCCGGGATCGGAATCGCACTTCGGGTGTTTCTGCCCTGGATACCCCGCGACGGCCGTCGTGTATTCGTTCCGGGTCTCGTTCTCGTTCATGGTCCCGTAGTACGGAAGGTCCGGGTCAGAGATCCGGTAACCCTGGTTCTATGAAAAATAGGAATGACTGGTGGAAACCGCCGTAATGCATAAGAGGCATCGGCCCCAGTCTCGATCTCGACCTCGCACTCGGACATCGACTTCAGGTCATTGGGATGATGATCGGAGCATACCGAAAAGTCGGACCCATTTTGGAAGTGGAATTAAGGACTCGAGTTGCAGAAGGTTCTTAGAGAACGTTCATTCGAGCACCATTTCTGTTCCCGTACTATGAATTTGCATGATGTACGAAGCAATTCTAATTGCTTGACTGGAGAACGTTTTGGGTTTCTAAAAATCGGGATTGGTCCCGTTCCCGAACTAGGACTAGAGTTGGTGAATTTCAAGAATTTGAAGATTTCCGTTCATCTGAAAACAGTATTCATCCATCAGGAGATTCTAGAGGCAGGAGATCTAGATCCCCCAGTTTCCAGTCCCGATCACCATCTCCAAATCGGGATTCTGAGCGACAACCAGACTTTGATTTCACGGATTCAAGCTTTGTATGACCTTGTTCCGAGGCTGGATCCTCCCCCTCCAGTAGAATCCAAATCTAAGAATCTTTGGACGGCAGCAGCATCTTCGAGACGAGATCCTGACTTACGGACTCGGTCTCTTCCGCCCTCGCCTTTTTGGTTAAGATTGGGAAGTTCCTCAACTAAGAAATTTGCTGAAGCGAAGTCGTCTTTCTTGGTGCAAAGACCGTCACTTTGTCTGGATTCAGCTTACAAGGTGCATAATTCCCCTTGGTTGACAAAGGTTGTACCTGTGGACAGGGATTTCTCGCTGATTTCCGATGTCAAGAAATTGACTCCTGCCTCTGTCAATATCACCTCATATACTGATTGGTTACTGGCTGGTTTGAAGGCAATTTTGGACCCTCTCATGAAGGCAGCCCAACAATTCCAGTCCGCAACAGTTCTCTTGGATCGGGAACACCTTCAGCTGGCTCTGGATTGGGTTGCTTCTTTGAATCGTTGTAGTGTGGACATGATGGATGTATGTACTTTTCAGCTCTGTGCATCTATTCAGCTACGTCGGGATTCCCACCTGAGAGGTTTAAGAGGAGATGTGCCTCTAGCAGTGAGGGATTTCTGTTGCGTCGTCAACCCCCTACCGATGATTATCTGTTCAATGGGATGGTCAGATCAGCTTTGCCAGAGGTTCAAGAGGAACGTTCACATCGAACAATATCGACTATGTTATCGCAACGTTTGTCCCCTGCTTCCGATCTAGGTAAAAGGCAAACCGGGAGATCTTCATTCCGAGGTTTCGGTCGAGGCACGGACCTTAACCACCAGAGTGTCGATCCCTCATTTCGAGGTAGAGGAGGGCGACGAGGTATCGCACCTAGACAAAACTATCGTTCCAGTTTCCCGCAGTAGGGAAAGGACAGGGACAGGTGTCCGGCCAATTGTACCGGTTGGCTCCATAAACATGTGCGTTTCAGATCAGCGATTGGATATCGTCTCCAATTTCAGTCCTACCCGAGACTAACTTCAAATCCCAATACGTCCCGGCTACCCTTAAGGGCAGATCATTTGCGTACTCTTCAGGATTCAGTTCAACTGTTACTGGACAAGCGAGCAGTTCGGGTAATTCCCTCAGACAACCGCTCATCGGAATTATAGTCCCATTTTCCTCATACCGAAGAGAGATTTAAAGGAGATGAGAATTATTATAGATTTGAGGATAATAAACAAAGTTTATTTACACCCCATCCAAGATTGCGTATGGAAACTCTATCAGGCGTTCGGGCAGCAGTTTCAGCCGGGGAGTGGTTGGTGTCGATCGATCTGAGAGATGCAGATCTCCATGTGCCATTTTTCATCACAGCACAGGGACTAGTGATGCCGCCAGCGGATCGCTGGTTAATGATTCAGGCCAGAACCTCAGATATACCCTCACAACGAAATCCTCGTCTGTCCGTTTGGCTATTCCTTCTCGGGCTACTATTCTCAACTCAGGAGCTAACCAAGTTCGGTCGGATCTTGTTACGACCTCTCCAATTACACATCCGACCATTTCTGTCCAGGTAACAATTAGACCCAGTCATCCCCATAAACCTACAATGTGTTAAGAAATTATCCGGTGATGGCAGTCTCGGGAGAATGTGATGTCAGGAGTATCTCTGGTACCATTCCAACCAGATTATCAGATCTTCACAGATCTTCGCCTAATTATCGGGTTGGGGAGTCCACATGGACGATCTAACTGTGTCGAGCCAGTGGAGTCCAGCCTAAAAGAAGCTTCGTATCAACCGTTTGGAGATGGAAGCAGTGTATCTGGCGTTAAGTGCATGGGAAACTCGGTTTCTGAACAACAACATCCTGATAGCTTCAGACAACTCGACAGTGGTGGCTTATCCGAACTAACTTGGCGGAACCCGGTCATCGTCTCTGTTGGACGTGATTTGGAAAATATTCAAGTGGACAGCCTGCAGGAACTGAGGACTGAAAGCAAGACACATTACTGAAAATCTGAACGTACTGGCCGATGCTTTGTCGCGGCCAGACAAGATCCTTCAGTCCGAGTGGTGTCTCCACCGGGAAGTTTTCAGACAGATTTGTGCCATCGTGAAGGACCCTCATGTCGTCCTATTTGCCACACGTCACAACAACCAGCTACTGCCCTTTTTGAGTGTTATACCAGGTCCTCAAGCCTTAATTGGTAGTGAACGCATTATTGATGGACTGGTGAGGGATAGTGAGATATGCATTCCCTCTTTTTCCTCTGGTTCCCAGGGTGTTTCTGAAAATAGCCCAGCACCAGTGCATCCTTTATTTGGTGACGCCATGGTGGCCAGACAGGCCACGGTTTCCCAGTCGCCTTCATTTACTGGCCGATTCTCCCCGGCGTCTGCCGGAGTGGTCTCAGCTTCTGCGATAACTGGGCACAGCAGTGTATCGTCAGAACATCGAACAGTTGGACTTACACGTTTGCAAGTTATAGAACAATCCTTACAGCAAAGGGGGTTCTCGACTTAGACAGCAGCAACCATCCTCCAATCTAATCGGAAGTCAACTAGCAGACTCTAGCAATCTAAATGGGGAGTTTTTGCAAGTTGGTGCAGGGATCATGGGGTGATTCCGACCCGTGCCTCTGTTCCCATAGTTGCGGATTTTTTTATCTTACCCATTCACTGTTCGCAAGTTTATCTACAGGGATCAATTTGGGGAAAGATAGAGACTTATCTGAATTCATAAGAGCTTTTCATCTCCAACAGAGCAAGGGGCTACACATTTTTCCAAAGTGAAATTTGTTTGTGGTATTGAGGGCCATAAAAGAAGCCTCGTTTTGAACCATTGACTTCGGCGTTGTTGTTGTCCTTTGCTCTTTTGCGTGGAATTAAACCATGATATACCAATGCTGGCTGAAGAAAAAAAGCGGATGTAGATCGCCAGAAAAGTGAACGGACAGACAAACAGGCGAGAAACTGACCAACGCAACATATAAAAGGCACGTCTGCAGATTACATTCTATATTGCACAGAAGTTTCATCGACCTGCCTTCATTAGTTCTCAAGACATGGTAGTCCGGGGAAAAGAGGACGGACAGACGGGCAGACGGACAGACGGGGTGTCAACAATACCCCTTAGCCCAATCGGGCTAAAGGGTAAACAAAATACCCTATTTCTTCTGAGTTTTAGAATTACAAGCTGAAAAAAACATATTTATGTCAACTTAGGCTAAAACACTGTGGCATGGATATGTTATTTATCTCAAGAACTAATAAGATAGATGGAGAAATTTGATGAAATTTAGCAGAATTTCTCTCTGCAGAGCCTGAAGTTAAGTTTTACCGTCTGAATAATTATAAGAAATAGGGTATGCCAATGTCTGACTTATCAATAGGCTTCAGTTCAATAAGCAGATACAGTTATAACCTAGATTTATAGCTGAGCTGAGATTACATTGGAAATACTTTGACCAAGGCCTGTCACTTTCAATAAGCTTCTGATCGATTGCCAGCTTCAAGTGATTCGAATCTGGCTACACTTCATCTAGAGTTATCGTGTTGGGGATGAACAGAAGAACATACAGACAGATGATGCCGATAAGAACAAGAAAATTGACCATACTGAGTTTAGTTGGTTTCACAACAATTGTGTAGGTACAAATTTGATGAGAGAAAAGATTAGAGCAGTCATACTGGCAGCATGGAATCTTGTAAATTGAGAGAACAAACATTCTAATGTGATATGATACATCATAATAGGTCACATGATATTGAAACTCCTTTGCTCAAAATATTAACTGAGTGGAAAAAAATAATTCATATACATAAGTTTTTGAAGCTTCTGGCCAGCAACCATCCGTAATGTAAATTGCTTTCACTGTTGCATGGTCAGAGTGATCAGACACTGGTAAAAAGATAATTATGTCAGATCATTCACTCGTGATCATGATGGTACTATATTATCGGAGAAACTTACATCCTTCATTTTTCAAATCTGGGGGTAAATTTGGAGTCAGACATTCGAAGTTATCACGGTCACCAGGAAGGCCCTGAGATAAATTTGTTGCATCTGTTTCTTTTTTGTAACCGCCAGCTGAGAATACACATTTGTAGGTCTCCCCGGGAAGGTGTTCAGGAAGCTTTCCGATGGTTAGAGAGAGCTGAGGAATACATCAAACATGAGTATAGGTACATCAAACATGAGTATAGGTACATCAAACATGAGTATAGGTACATCAAACATGAGTATAGGTATGGAGACAATACATCAAACATGAGTATAGGTACATCAAACATGAGTATAGGTACATCAAACTTGAGTATAGGTACATCAAACATGAGTATAGGTATGGAGACAATACATCAAACATGAGTATAGGTACATCAAACTTGAGTATAGGTACATCAAACATGAGTATAGGTATGGAGACAATACATCAAACATGAGTATAGGTACATCAAACATGAGTATAGGTACATCAAACTTGAGTATAGGTATGGAGACAATACATCAAACATGAGTATAGGTACATCAAACTTGAGTATAGGTACATCAAACATGAGTATAGGTATGGAGACAATACATCAAACATGAGTATAGGTACATCAAACATGAGTATAGGTACATCAAACATGAGTATAGGTATGGAGACAATACATCAAACATGAATATAGGTACATCAAACATGAGTATAGGTACATCAAACATGAGTATAGGTATGGAGACAGATTCCATTATTGTGCTGAATTGAATTGAGCCAAGTTTGCATACATGGAGAAATACAAGCGTCTAGTCCGTCATTCATAATTCAGCCGTCGTCCATTAAAGAATATCCGCGAACATCGGAATAGAGAAAGTCTGAATGAATTAAACTTTTCGGGTACAAAGTGTTTCATTTATCTTGATTGCATATACATCCGAATTTCCTGCTTTTACTGGGATCTCAGTTAATAATTTGTGCGAGAAAACAAAAGAAATGTTATATCATGGAGATGAAAAATATATATCACAGATGGGGGTTGAATGAAAATTAAACTTGACTGATATCGGCAAATATAAATATTATACATTTACATCGTACATACCAATTGTGGATTTTCCTGTATATTGACAAAGGTAGGGTGCACTGTTAGAGACAAACCTCTGCCTTTTATTGCTGGAAGCCAATGATTTTTCTCGGAATGATATTGGCACTCTTCCCTTAAACAGCATCTGTGAATTCAAACAATTACACATTTATTCACATGACACATGTAGTATGGTTCGTTTTGTGTTGAGAATCGATTAAAAATGTATATATGAAGGAAAAAACTGTCAGATGGACCCAAATATCGTAAAGCAAGTATCATCACGGTGCACAAAGGAGACTTCAGCAAATAGATTTTCCATGGTAATATACTTTAAAATTCAAGAGAAGCACCAAAAAATCAATCCCAAGAAAGATATTCGAGACAAGAGAAATTTTTAAGCGAGCCCGGTCAAATGAAGGATCACATGATGTTGAAGGTGTTCCGCAGGAACTGAACTCAATTTGGTGAACCTTTTGCTCGCCATTTATGCTGAAACCACATGATAGCTAGCTCCTGAGACAACAGGCAATTGAGGCTGTTGACTCAGGGAATAGCTCGTGTGTGCGCCGGGCTTCATTGTGTTTCACTCTGTCCACGTAATTGATCAGGGCCTGTACAGGCTGGTGAAACTGTCTGCCCGAAGTTTTGCCTCATGATTTCATAAGAATTTGCAAATTCCCACAATATACTTTGATAACTTGTTACCTTTACGAGGGAAACGAAGATAGCAAATGATAATGAAGAAATCCAACATCAGAAAATTCTTTAGGCTGACAATTTCAGAGCTGCTTGACTTGGACATTGCTCACGTCGTTTGTTGAATCAAGCCAATACATGCTTGCAGATCAGTCTATAGCCGCTTGCTGAGAGTTTGACAGTAAACTATTACATCATCAACATGTTTGTAACACATGTGAATAATGATATAAATGCATACTGAACCTCATATTTTTTGTGTGATGGGATTACCACATTTTTAATTTGTATAATTATGTTTAATAAGGGAACAAGTAAATTACGGATTTACATCCAGTGAAGTCAAGCTTTCGTGTTGTTGTTGTTGTTGTTGTTGTTGGTGCCTCTAATCCTGGTGAACGGAAAACCATCCCGATAACTGGAGATGGGTGACCTACATTTATATGTAACCCGAAAGAACGTTTGCCTATTAATTTATACCTGAGGCACTGAATGTACTTTAGATGCAAATGGCTTCAGCGTTCATACATCGAACCAATGGCCAGCCACTATTTTGACCCTCAACAGTTGGTGACCTTGCTGAGTCTTGGCTGTGAAACAATCACTCATGTGCTATCAACAGCAATGAGATTAGGGAAATTGGTACCCAAACAGAGACAGTCACTTAACCAGAAGACCAGATGGAAAATTTGCATTATAGAAAAAATGCAAGTATCCAGTTTCGGACAAAGCCGGAAATTAGCCGATGGAAAAACTGGTTCAAACAAAGGAAATTTTCATATAAGGAAAATTGTAGATAATACGAAGCTGCGCATCTGAAAACCCCTCGAATCTGGGTGCCAGTCATACATAATGTATTCAATTTGAACCAAAATATCAGGAACACCAAACAGTCAAGTGAGAAATATGCAGATTATCAGAAATTTTGCAATTAGAAATGGCCCCCTAAGGTTTCCGTCCAATCAGAGAAACCGGTATTCATTACATAAGTCTTTTGATGCACCGATGATGTATACCAAATTTTACATCGAGCACTTGAACGGTACCAGAGATACAGATCATTAATGATTTTGCATAAATTAAAGATGGCCGCCCATCTTTTCCGCCAGAGGAACTGATGTGGTTATTCAATGCAAGTCTCTTTATACATCGATGCTGTATACCAAGTTTCATATAGAACACTTAAATGGTATGAGAGATATATATCATTAAAGATTTTGCATAAATTAAAGATGGCCGCCAAGGTTTCCAGTAAATCAGGAAAACTGGTTTGGTCATTCCTTTTAAGTTTCTTGATGCATCGATGATCTACGCAAAGTTTCACACTGAACAGCGAAATGGTACCTATGATACACAAGATTACTATTTTCGCATAAATTAAAGATGGCCACCAAAGTTTCCAATCAATCGGGTCAAGATTCAATAGGGTTCTGGGGCACCAGCATATGGATGTACACTGCAAGTTTGGTGTTCCTAGATTAAGTCGTTCTAATGATATCTTGGTAACGATAAAGCTGCGATGGTTTCGCATAAATCATAGATGGCTACCAAAGTTTCAAACCGATCGGGTCCAGATTCAATAGGATTCTGGGTCACGAGCATATGCATGTGCACAGCTAGTTTGGTGTGCCAAGTGTAAGTCGTTCTAAAGATATCTTGGTAACGAGAGAGGTGTGACGGGCAGACGGACGGACGGACGGACAGACGGACGGACGTACATGACGACAATACCCTTCGGCCAAATTTTGGCCGAGGGGTAAAAACCCAGTTCCAATTTTCGGAAAGAACTGAGAAAGGTGTCTTCCCATAGGCAGGAGCAATTTGAAGGCATTCAGAAGTTATCTGACAGAAAAGAAAAGCACATGGTAAGAATAGGCCTCAGCCCCTCGGAGAGCTTGTTGTAAGAGTCGACTAACTGGGGCACCCATGTGTTTCTCGGGTGTGAAAAGGAATTGGAACCAAACATCGTGATCAGGGTTCCCAGCTTTTCATGAAAACAAAACTCTCTGATTTTTCCCTGATTAATTTCCCAAATTCCCTGAGAAATATTTTACTGACCAGAAGGTGGGTGTTCAGAATTCATATCACATTGCATGCAGTTATGAAAGAATTAGTCCTGATAAGAGTTCAAGCTATGCTAGGTAAGCCATTAATGAGGTGTTAAAAAGGAAAATGTGCATCCCTGGTGAGCATTAAAAAGCCAACATAGCCAGCCACATTTGACTCCTGCTACTCAATTTCCCTGAGTTTTCCCTGATGATGAGAATTTTTCTCAAATTCCCTGACTGGAAAATCATTTTCCCTGATTTTCCTGAGTGGCTGGGAACCCTGGTGATATGACTGAAATAGTGTTGAAAGTGACGTTAAATCATATTTGCTCACTCCAGCTTACAGTATTATACATGTAGTTTATGATTTAATACAAGAATACTCATAGTGATAGAATATGATACATTCTCCGCTAAGAGTACACTCCAAGTCGCGGGGGGGGAGGGATTTGGTTTAATGTCACACTTAAGTTTCTTTCAATCATATGGTGACAGGTTGGTTGATTGAATGAGGAAGCCGAAGTACTCGGAGAGAACTACCGCCCGTTGGCAAGTAACTGACAAACTTCCACACATGGACCAGCTTGCCTCGAACCTGTGCCACTGCCAGTTCAGCAGTGTGAGGCTAACGGTCACCAGCGAAGCACCTCAGACCACTTGGCCACCGAGGGCCCTTCCTTTCAAGTCGGTAGCCAAACTTACTTTCTCTCAAGGACACACCATCCACAGAAAGGGTCTCCTGTAGCAATACAGTCGTCATATCTTTTCATCAATGTACAAGTCTGCACTGGGATCTTCTTTACCTGGTATTAAATAAAAGTATATATATATCATATGAACATCATGAAAGTTCACCTTACATGAGTACAGTATAAGAAGTGTAAAACACGATTATATATTAGCGCGAATCATTTTGTAGATCAAATATCTGGACATCTATTTATTCATGTCATCATCGGGAATGGTGGTTCACAACAGGCTCCATCGATACCGTAATCTCTCTAATAATTCAATCCCCTATCACAATTCAATCGCCCCCAATTTTGGGGGCAAAATCCAATCAGTGGTTCTATAAATTTGATCATCCTTCAAAACCATTGAAATAATGAAGAAATAATGGATCATATTCAACATTTTGGACCATTTTGTCCACTTCCTGTTCTAATAAATTTGATCACCCCAGATTTTATATCGGGAAATTTCACTTCCTGTGATTGAATTATTAGAGGGAATACCAGATATAAAGGTTTAACCGAACATTCAAAGATAATCAATCAGTCAGTCATACTGTACAGTGTGTAATGTTTTAACCAAGGAAATTAACCAAAATAAAAATTGACTGAAAAGATGCACATATGAACTAAGTAATGATTCTGTATTGAGACGATTGTTCACTGAAAAAATATGAGTTATTTTGATGCTTTGATTATGCAGTTCAAGGGTAGGGGTGTCTCCACCTGATAGCTATGCTTCTTTGAGAAGAATGATGCTCCAGTTGTTGGCTTTGCCAATAATCTTACAGTTTAGCAATACAAATTGTTCAGTTGGTACAGTGGCTCGGCTGTTTTCTAAATCAACTAGAGCTCGGTAAATTCGAGACAGCCACCTTATATACTGCTTATGGTACCGTATGTTATGTATTCAGAGTTGTAAGTGCTAAGTTATCGCAGGAAAACCGGAACTTGGTCGACAGAGCGATAGGTAAAAAAAAAAGAGAAACAGATTAACGAAATATGAGAAAAAGTTAATATGCGGCAGACTGAAAAATTGTCCACTGAAAGTAATCAATTTTGGCATATTTCTACATGGATTCATGAACTGTCTTTTACCCCTGTATATTGAAGCCAATTCCATTTATGCTTCTATGCAGGCCTGGGCCTGCTTACGTACAGTTCTGTATGGGTTACCTCTGAGAGCTTTAGATCAAATAGCCAGAGATATACAACAATCTGCGTCTTCAGGAAATATAATACCACCAAAAATCAGTAACGTATGTCAAGATATAGCGTATTTTCGGTTGTATCGTCCAGTGAACATAATTGAAACATCCCAAGATCAGCTGTTCTTGAAACTCAACTACTTAGATAAAGGACTAGACATTATTAATTTACCTCGAATCCTGAATGGTCCAGAGGTACGCAACGCTGTACCAAACTATTTTAAGTTCACAGAACCTCCTTGCGTTTCATAAAAGTATACTAAATCTATAGCCACCAAAATATTCAATTACTCCAATGCTGTCAAGGAGATTGACTGAAACTTATACACGTCAGGAGGCAATAGTTGTGGTTGTGAATTGTCGAACTTTATCTATACACCATGCAAATATATTTTGACTGGTGACCTTGATGTGGCGAGTGATAAGGACCTGAAATTACTCCTGATGAAGGAACCTAAATATAGAGAACCGAGAAGAATAAATCTGAAGGCCGACCAGAAGATAGTCCTGTCTGCATTGAAACAGTACGCTATTGATTGGTCTAAGCGAGAAAAAATTAAACCTACTGTACTCGCTGATTGGCTGGACCTCACCAAGAGCAAGGTCGTTGAAACAATCCGTCATATTGACAGAAGTATTCTTCCCCAAGCAAAACAAGTACTGAGAAACCTCAATTCACAAGAAGTTATAGGGAATCTCCGGAGTAAATTCGTCACAGTCCCAGCAGACAAAGCTCCAAATAAAATAATATTCATATGTAAATATTACTATTATCAGGTGCTGGTTAAAGAATTGAGTGAAGACATATCATCATCAAATACGTCTACTTACTCCCAAATTGCATTTACTCTGGAAGATTTATGTAACAATCACAAAAAGTTTCTCAGGAAAAGAGGTATTTGTCTTCCAACCAATCATAGCGACATATCAAAAGTATACTGGACTCCCAAAGTGCATAAATCACCATACAAAGCTAGATTCCTAGCTGGTTCTAGAAGCTGCACCACCAAGCTTGTTTCAGTCCTATTGACGAGGGCTCTGCAAGAGATAAAAGCATTTTGGGTAAGGTATTGCGCCACTATTTCTAAAACCTCTGGCGTTGAATGTATGTGGATAATGAAAAACTCAAAATGTCTTACGGAAGAACTTGATTCTAAAGGTCACATACCGTACAGACATGTATCCACATGGGATTTCTCGACTCTCTATACTACAATCCCTCATCAGGACCTTATTGACCGCCTAAGTTCATTAATAGTATCTGTGTTCAAGAAAACTGATCGTAGATATATTAATGTCGGAAGCCATAAAGCATTCTTTAGCTCTACTCTCTACTTTAGCTCTACACAATATATCAGCAGCATATAGGTATTCCAATGGGTACTAATTGTGACCCCTGTTGGCTGACCTGTATCTGTTTTCTGATGAATATGACTATAGGCAGGCGCTTTCAAAAACCGATCCATTCAAAGTCCGTTCCTTCTCATTCACCAAACGCAATATAGACGATCTTCTCGCTGTGGATAATCGCTATATAAATGACGCTGTGAAGGATATATATCCACCTTCACTGGATTTGAAGGAAACTACAGATAGCCCTACAGGCACATCATATTTAGATCTATATCTTTGTAAAAATGAAGCGGGCATTCTCTCTCGTAGACTTTATGACAAAAGATATGATTACAATTTCGACATCGTAAACTATTCCTTTCTGGATAGTAATATTCCAGTGGGACCTGCATATGGCGTATACATATCTCGCTTAGTAGCATTTGCTAGATCCTGTGTTAAATGTGATGATTTTAATCAACGTCACAAAACATTGTTGCAGAAACTTATAAAACAGGGCTATTCCACCAAGCGCCTCCACTCAAAAGTTTCTCAAATTTGGCGATACATATCGCATGCTGATAGCAAAATACGAACGTAGCGTGCAAGATCTATGGCGCTACGTTTCGTAACTTGTGTCTAATTCCGCTTAACTCGGGGCTAGGGGCCGTATGAGCCCATGTACTTAAAGATCCTCGTGGTGCTCATATGATCAGTCACAATCAAAGCGTGACTGAGCCATTCTCTAGATGACGATTTTACAACGATTATTATGGATTAAGAATACTGATCAGCGATACGGATTTTATGTTTTTGGAACATCATGATGTCTTGTCGGCATCATTGAAAACTGTTGACCGCTTCTCTCTTGCAGTAACCTAGCCTATGTGTATGTATATCATGATTGTCTTTTTGAATTTGGAGTTAATACTGTTATATGGAATACGGAATAGGTCTTTCGATTATAGCGGCGGATATTCTGTAATGGACGACGGCTGAATTATGAATGACGGACTAGACGCTTGTAATTCCACGTGCCCCTACTAACCCTCAATCTCACTCTATTGCTGCTCCATGTGGTAAACTTGACAACACCGGAAGATGGGTGGACCAACACTAGGAGTGAAGGTAAGTTTGTAGAAATACAGTTTTTTTCTTTCAAATTTTTTACCCAGTGTATAAACTTCCCTTCGCTCACATGGTTGTTAGACTAACACAGAAGTAGAAGAGAACAGAAAGTTAAGCTGGGGTGCAGGTGAAGCATGCAGCACAGGGCACAAAGAAGACCACCACTCCCAAAGGCAATGCTGGCCCCTTGTGAACTCGGATAAGAATCCGTTCAGGGTGATGTATGATGTAGACATAGAACCAGGATTTGGGGGACTGAGAATATTCATCATTATAACCTGGACAAAACACTAGAAACTAGTGAGCCGATGACTGAGGTGAACCCCTGACATGTTGGACTGCCATGAGGAGTCCAACCCAGCGTGTCATTCCAAAGAGGGTCATGTTTCGAGGCCGAAATGCAGTTCATCTCTCTCGACGTAAGCCCTCCGAATGTCGCTCACCAGGAATGTTGTGAAACGAAGGCCATGAAAGACTCCCATCATTACAATGGAATGTGCTAGTGTAATCAAAGTGGAATTCTCGACATGTTCAGGAAGATATTAGTACTTTTGATATCTTCTGCTCACAGGAAAGCCTGATCTTCCAGTGTAAAGAGACAACTCTCTTTCTCGACGCATGCCCAGATAACATTTTGGAAGTCAAGCTTGAGATAGATATAGAACAGCTACAAAATGATGACAGAAGCTAGAGGTCGTTCCACATAATGATACACAAATATCTGCATTTTGCAACACGGGCTGATCATTGCAACATAGGTTGACTATCAAGGGTCTATTTGACTCAACAATCCAGTCAATCCCCTCTAGCATGGTAACAGTAGGCTTACATTCACACATGAACATATGTCTCATCATCTACACGGAAATCCATGGATATGAAAAACCTGGCTGGCTGGTCAGGTAAATTATCAAAGAGCTGCAACCAGCTATCCTGTAACGCATAATGGCTGACAGCAGAAAAGCATAAGTGACCAAGACTGATTAAGGTAGCGTTCCCAATTAACGTTTTTGCTTCGTTCGTTTAAATCGCTGAAAAAAAGTCGTTCTACACCCATCGTTTTGATTTTCGTGGAAAACCATTGGAAAAAACATTCAACGCGTTGGTTCGTTCGTCAGTGAACGAAGTCGTTCGTATTACAGAAAACCATTGCGGGTTTTTTCCTTCTTTGTTTGCCATCGTTCGATCGTTCGCTGGAAAACGAAGGCGCAATAATACAATCACGTGATATTCACATTATCCACCTGATAACGCAATCTCCGTGGGCACTGAGAAAATCCGTTAATATAATGCCGAATTCTCTGACGTTTGGACAGGTAGTAAATTACTTTTACGTGTAACTAGATGTCGAAGATCACCTGTATAATTAGAAGACAAAAGAAAGTAATGCACGTGTTTTTGCCCCGGTTTGAGCCGATATCCTCGCGTCAGACACTGATTGTTCGGTGCGTCCTAAATACTATCTCCTTGCCAATCCCCGATCGCATTATTTATTGTTATCTGAATTTGTATTATATAGAGAGTATATTATCTTAATAGCTATATGTACGTGTAGGAACAAACGATACAATCAATCAATCATTCTTTATTTCTATACATGAATACATACGGAAAATGTTAAAACTAAGATAAAATATTACATTTACATAATAACAGTTATACAGGGTGTTCCAGAAGTCTTGGTCACATTTTGACATTGAATATATTGAAAACTATTGAGGTGGCGCCCCATCCTGTTGGAAACATCATTAGCATTACACAAAACTTAATGACTTTCATTTTCAAATGGTACCAGTTTCATCTTACTACCATTCATGGCTCAGCAGATACGAGGATTTGAAATGTGACCAAGACTTCTGGAACACCCTGTACTGTGACATAATCACCCCAGTCAGGAAAGCCAGTCCATTATAATTTATAAATTAGGTGGCGGTTGAAGCAGTCCTAGTGGCAGGAGATACTGTGAGCTGTGATGGTCTCTCAAGAAGCATTTCGTACATAAACTGTCCTATTGTTGAGGAAAGATGGGTGGGTGGGTTAATCAGGAAATAGAATTTTTCGAGGTCAGTTAGTTGCCCGAATAGGTGACAGGATTTGTTGATGGTGTCATATAGAATGTTTCCATACACCAACCCCGAATCCCACAAGCGCCACGATATCATTTATTATACTGTTGAATATCTATCTTTCCATGGTCGCTATATTACCAAATTCATAAGCTCCGTAATTCCTTCTACGCTCCTTCTCAAAAAGAAATCTTTGCTTTTAATATTTATTTCTTCCTCTATTAACAATTTGTAATATACGTTGTAGCATGTTCATGCATTTTTGACATATGACAAATAATTAAAAGCGGCATTGTGTGTCTGAATCTGAATCTTTATTGATGTTTGTCCATGGTGATTAGTACTTTTAACTATATTTAATTTAATGGTGCATATTTGGGTATAGTTTGGCACTTTGTTAAGTTTGTTGTCGTTTGTTGTTTAATTCTACCGTAACTTTAACCTATTGATCTTACTTTGGAAAATATTGTTCAATTCGGAATGAACGACTTTCGCGGAAAGTAGTTACAGGTTGTGTTATTAGTGGCATCACCGACAGTTAGCCAAACGTTCGTGTTACATGTAACAGATGTTTTATTTGAATTCTTGAACTAAATACGTTCAGAATGGCGCGTGAATTATAAGGCCCCATGAGAGATCACGTCCAATTAATCGAATGGGCCGAGAAAGGAGGTGTTCGGTTTGGCCGTATTTTTTTCCTTAGTGTGTTGCGTTTATAAACCGAAAATATAATTTCCTCTCGTTTACTTTAAAAGTTATTAGCTTGAAAGAGAAAATACTGAATTTTCATATTCTCAATTTTCACCTAGAAGAGATTTGTCAAAAAAATATTACGAGTATTAGAAAATAAGCATTTGTTTGTTTTTGCAATTTTTGGTGATATTCTTGAAGGGAATTCCATTCATATAAAATATGACACCTTTAACCAAAACGAGTCTTACATATCGACATGCGGTGGGTTTGATCCAAAATGATACTGAAGAATCGTTTTGGTTAAAGGTGTCATATTTTCATGATATTGAAATATGCCAAAACGCTTGTAATGCTCTGAAAGGGTGTAGTTCACCGCCATTCGGCACATGATTCCTCATTTTGATAACTGTAACAGCTGCTTGGCCGAATGGTTACAGTGTCGGACTGAAGATTAAAAGAACACCAACATTTTGGTTCGAATCCCCAAATCCCCGAAAAAAAATTTCTTCATTTTTTCCTTTTTCCCCCATCTTCATCATTTTGGACTTTAAAGTGAAATAAAGACAGCGAACCCCTAACGCACATACTCCCTTATTTTATTATAATTCGTCAATAGAATTGCACACAAACAACTCCACACACACTCAGTATTTGAATATTCTGACGATCCAGCAGAGCAAAAAATTAATTGTTACACATATATAATTTCGTCTTAGGGCAGCGGAAAGTTGTAACTATGAATTGAAAAGTTATAAGGTTAAACTTGTCTTATATATCAAGGCCTTTATTAAGGAAATGACCATCAACAAGTGACGACGCTTGCTTTCCCAGTTGAATTATGCATGTGCCAATATGTGTCAATGGTAACCGTATGAGAATATGAACCAGAATTTCCCATTGGACTGGCCTCGCCTGTCTGACAAAGAGTTGGGGAATACCTGAGCATTACGTCACAATTTACCGGCCGGCTCGGAGCGAGACAATAGAGCAGCAGAGAGCGACTCTGAAGGGAAAAATATCCATCTAAAGCGAACACCTCCTTTCTCGGCTGAAACCGGGAGGGCAGATCCGGGACCACTGGTGACGCCTCCCAATTTCCTCCCCGTTCTATTTCGATCGAAACGCCCCGCTTTTCAAAATGGACACGGGTATTACATAATTTATTGGTAATCTGGAAGGGCGTTCCGGTTTCTATATGTCCGTATCTTTGACCGTTTCGTAGCTTCTCCGACGATTGGAGTGTTGTGCGGGCACCAAATTTTGGGACCGCTCGTTGTATACGCATATCGCGGCCCATACTATTGAACGTTTAATCGGTATGTCCATGTCCTGAGGTTTTCCTAATCCAATTGAAATAAAACGTCTCATTTATCTCTAATGAATATATATTTGAATTATATTCTCTTGCCTGGATAATTGATTGTGTATCCGACGCGGAATAAATGACATATTTAGGGCATTTTTTGCCTCTTTTGCAGAATACATAGAACATAACCGACAACCATAGAATGTTTAACGTCATAACGCGATATAAGACATGAACTACGATCGATTTTGGAAAGAAATCGACGTGTCATTTATGTTAACGACACTGACAGGTGCACCTTCCTTCATTTATTACGGTTTTTACAACAGCGTGAACTTTCAACATTAGCATATTACTTTTAGAATGACAAAGGATTTCGAATGTTCATTCCATGGCAATAGAGAATTTCTTCGACGGTATGCTGGTGTTGTCCATTACTACGGCTCTTACTCGAGCGTAGTATTTCGATAGCAACCGTTGTCTTTAGTTGCCGAATGTTTATTCTCATGTAAGTCATGTTCATTTCCACTGCATTCGTCCACGAGTTGGTCAGATTATAAAACTCTTAAATCACCCAGCACGACAGACTATAGGGCATGTACCGCGACGTCATATTTATCACAGCTGTCAATTCGAGGATTGAGTTTGTGACGATAGGATTGTTGTGTTTCGAGACGAAACAATAAAAAAAAACATTGCTTACATGTGTTCCTCCCTCCCCACAGAAGTGGATTCCCACTCTCCAATTTTCGATCCCAACTCTTCCGCGTATTTGTACTGGGCCTCGAAAGAAAAGCAAACAATGTATTCAGAGGGAACTAAAAGCGTATTGTTTTCTTCAATGGTCTTCAATAGATCAGTGTGATTAAAATGACACTTGGACGGTTTAATCTGAAGAAATCTGACATGCCGCTTACAGAAAGAAAATTTTGTACTATTGAATATAGATGAACAGTGAGATAAGGTATGTGCATTTTATTTTACCTTTGCAGAAATATGTCACAAATATCGGACAAAGCTAGGTTCTAACCACGTTCGACCGGTTCGGTACGGAATGATGTATTCTATCGAGAAGTGTGACTGGGAGAATTGTAATCCAAATTACCTTACAGTGCGATCTGATTGGAGGGATGTGCATGCCGTATTGTCGAATAATTGTGTTCGTCGAGAGACAAATGGAATTTCATGTCGTGTTATATGCATTACATGTCGGTGTATCATCGCCTATCAAGAATGTCAATTTCATCTGTGGGAAGCTCACTCGGCAGGTTTGTAAAGTCGAGTAATTGTGAAGGTGGAATCGAACCGGCAGTGTATTTGCCTGTCTATTGGGATGTCTTGGTGTAGTACATGGTGCCCAAGACATTCGTCAGTGGGACCTGCATATGGCGTATACATATCTCGCTTAGTAGCATTTGCTAGATCCTGTGTTAAATGTGATGATTTTAATCAACGTCACAAAACATTGTTGCAGAAACTTATAAAACAGGGCTATTCCACCAAGCGCCTCCACTCAAAGTTTTTCAAATTTGGCGATACATATCGCATGCTGATAGCAAAATACGAATGTAGCGTGCAAGATCTATGGCGCTACGTTTCGTAACATGTGTCTAATTCCGCTTAACCCGGGGCTAGGGGCCGTATGAGCCCATGTACTTCAAGATCTTCATGGTACTCATATGAACAGTCACAATCAAAGCGTGACTGAGGCACATCATTTTTAGATGACGACTCTATAACGAATATTATGGATTAAGAATACTGATCAGCGATACGGATTTGATATTTTGGAACATCATGATGTCTTGCCGGCATCATTGAAAACCGTTGACCGCTTCTCTCTTGCAGGAAACAAGCCTATGTTTATGTATACTTTTGTCTTTTTGAATTTGGTGCTAATACTGTTATATGGAAATGGAATAGGTCTTTGGATTATGGACGCGGATATTCTCTAATGGACGACGGCTGGATTATGAATGACGGACTAGACGCTTGTAATTTCAACGGTAGAGGGGGCAATTCTGGACAAAGTCTTTGCTACCTTGAAATGAACATCCGACGATGTTTCTAAAAGTCAAGGGCTATCAATGAAAGCCCACGCTCAACCATGTCAACTAAGAACCATAATATGGTGACTATTTTTGATACATGCAAAAACGGTAGACCAATAAATGGGGATATGATCTTTCCACACCAAAATCACAGGTCATATAATAAGTTTCCATCGTTTACTAACAAATTAGTTTAGCGACCTACAATTGAAATTAGTATTATTTTTCATCCTGAGTATGGAAACATTATATACTACACTACGAAATTGAGTTGTATTTATTAATTTCATGGAATTAGTACAACTTTCCAAATAATATATAGAAAATAAACTCCTTCCAATTGATAAAATATATTATATATGCCCTTGTTATATTTAATACGTAATGAGCTATCCTCCTCATTACATGGTCAATATACATGGAATCCCATCTATTTAGTACATTTTCAAGGGAAGGATGAGCCGAATTTCAGTGCATACAACCAGACATTGAAATTAATTGATTTTAAAAACGAAAGAAGTTAGATTTGTCGGGGATCCTAGTCAAGAAGTGCTGATTGAACAGTTGTTCGTTGCAATTTTTGACAGACCAGATAAGGAAATGGAACTCCCGTCCGGATCGCTATATAACACCACACCTAATGTAGTCCCAATACGATAAACAGAGTCTTTCTCCCTATTTCGTGTAACAAGCAGACTCACACGCCCATAAATGGAAGTATTTAATTGCATGCTTTTGTGTTTTACTGTCCTCAATATCGTGTGACAAAGGTACTGTTCAGGGTTAGCTATCAATGAGAACGTTCCGAAATGTGCCTTTCGCCAAGAACCGTAGTAATGAACAAGACCAGAACACTGCCGAACAAATTCTCTATCGCGATGGAATGAACATCCGGAATCCTTTGTCATTCTAAAATTAATATGCTAATGTTGAAAGTTCACGCTGTTGTAAAAACCGTAATACCTTCCGGTTAAAGATTTGTTTGTATATGTCGGCCATTGGCAGAGCGCATCAGTCAGTTTCATGTCGGGCAGTACTTAGAGACGTTGATTGCAAATTCAACTCAGTCTGGCTTAGTGATGTTCATTTCACTCGGCTACTGACCTCTAATAATTGTAAGCCGGACGCAACTGGAATTGAAGAGTTTTAACGTTTTTCCCCCCATGAATCTATATTATTGTATTTATTTTCTTCTCAGGCCCGATTGTTCCCAAATTAACTCGAAATGAACTTTCCGTAGACGAATTCTCTGCCAAAGATATCAAATCAAACCAAGTTCAAAGAAAGAGATTATAAGACTGCTTGACAATCGGAATTGGAGGTGTTGATGATTCACACGTCACACCATAGTCGGTCTGTGAAAAACCGTCGACTTCAAACAACAGCGAAGTGGAGGAGTCGGAGGGGTTAAGGAGGAGTCGGAGAGGTGAGAAGTCAGAGAGAGCGGACGTGTTTTCGCGGTGCTGCCGGTTGAATGGTGTTGTTGTTGCTGTTGTTATATGTTTGAAAACCGACTTGTTTAACCGCTCGGCTGTTTTGTTGTAAAGCGGAGTAGATGACTAACCACAAGAAGAAGCAAGGAAAGAAGCGACCTAAAACAGCAGAAAGCTCTCTCAGACGACTCCATGGCGAACACGCCTGATTCAGCTGAAAAAACACCAGGGGCGACTGCAATGCAGCCACCAGTATTCAACAGGTTATGGATACAATCCCATTCGGGATATATATCCCATTCGGAGTATCATATCCCGTTCGGGATATAATCCAATATCCCATTCGGGATATACGCTCGGTTATAAGAACGCGAACGCAAAGTTGTCTTCCCCACACTTCGCTCACGAGATGGTTGGTATACACACGTCAACTTCGAGCTCCCGTCTTCACTCTAAATTTACTCCAACTGTCCATAGTTGACCCAATTTTTCCGACTACCACTTTTAAAATCATACCCATCTCGGTACACGACATATTTATGACTTAAAACCAGGGAAAAACGATATATTTACCATCAAAATTCTTCTGCTTTGCCATAAGGCCTGTCTTCCGGATGTCCGCTTCCCCCACAATGCACGGGCATGTATTGTCTGCAGGTCATCCCCAGTAAAACAATAGAAAGTCCTCAGCCCGAGTAAATGTATGGTGGGCCATTGAGGACATAATGGTATTACATGTTGAATGTAATTAGGGTGAATGTGAAATACAAGTTCATTCAACATTATACGTATATCGTTTATGGGGAAAAGTTAATTTTTTACTGGGTTCACAAAGTCAAATCCTGATCCATGTACCGATCACTTTTTGGTTTGAGCCCCCATCGAAATATTGAAGGATCAAATATCAATCTTAATAAATTAATATCCTTATGAATGCTCTCCTATCATATATGTCGCTATGTAGGCGACATATCCAAATTTTAGATTGGATCAAATATTTAATTGTTCAAATTCTATCTGGTTCTTTGATTTCCTGTCACTGTTCCAGGTGGCTATGATGTTATATTCTGTCATTAGGCAGCTTCATTGTAAAGTCCTATAATAAGAATAATCCTGTTCCTTTATCGGACAAAAAATCTACATCACATATATACGGTCACAATTAGTCTTATTACTGATGGAATTCAATTCTAATTTTATTGTACACATAATATGTAAAACCTTGGTGGAGTAGATTCCATTTAACCAAACTTAATGTCCTTGTAATAGACATGTTCAAAAGTTGAGACTGAAGTGAATAGATCGTGATTAATAGACAGATCTGAACATAAAGACGAAACTACTAATTTATCTGCCAAATGGGAACAATATTTGCAAACATTTACAGCCAATAGATTTACCAGATATGTTAAAATAGTTCTATGTGCGACTGTAAAACCAATCGACTTAATCATTTCATTGTCTGTTATCAACATTGGGATATTGTTCTTTTTACATTTTAAATCAATTTAAGGAATTGATAGAATGCTTATAATTACATATTTTAATGAATTATTTTGAATGCTAAAATATTAATGGAAGAGAGCGGTTACTATAATGGACAGAAACAACCTTGTAATGGCTATGATTATAATCTATAAAGTTATAGATAAAGAAGACATGAAACCATAATTAACCATATTGGATATTGATATTTAAATTCATTTGTGTCTACAATGGGGAATGGTAGTGGGGGGGGGGGGTAATATGACCAAAAATCGTCTAAAGATATCTGTTTTGAAAATGACGTCAATGTGAGGTCATTATGGTGGCAATCTTGTTTTTTTCTTTGGTTTGTTTTCACATTTTTTGGTAAAGCTTGACCCACAAATATAGTGTGGTAATTTTCAGGACTAGTCTTAGGGATCGCAAAATATATAGAGGGGGCGGGGGCTTCCCCCTCCCTCTCATCTGTAACTGGGGTACGGTTCTCATGTCATTAAAATGTGGAAATACAAATAAATTGCCATAAATAAATGTTAAAAAATATGTAGGCCTATCTCTGGTGTGCAATTTTCAGGTATTATTGGAGGGTGTCTAGTTTATAAAACATACACAGTTCATTATTAATTTTGAATGGAAACTTTGAAAGTTTAAATTGAAACATACTCTCCCTAGCTTCAGGTTAGAGACAATTTTGAACTAATTTGATTTTGCGGTGAACTAAAAAATTAGTTCTAGTTTTCTTCAAACTTTTTTTCAACTATCAAATTTTAATTTCAAGTTAAAATTATATTCAAATTCAAATTCAAGTATTCACAAATAATTTTACTTTAATCTTGATCAAATTAAATTAAAACTGAATTTTCATTTAAAAAACTGAAATTGCAATTCGAAATTAAAATTAACAATCAAGTTAGAATGATAATACAAAAAATAGGTTTCGAACTCAGTTCTTTTAATTCAAATTTTAAACTTAAATCGCAAAATCACCATTTTCAAATGCTGGGTGTACAGTTATCTCCACTGGACATGGCATTTGCTACTGGACGTCACTGGTGGCTGAATGAGTGCCTGGGCGGTTATCTTTTTTCTTCTGAACTTTAGTGGACGTGAGTTGTACGCCACTGGACTTGACTGGGCGTATCTGGACGGTAAATAGTAGGACCCTCTACTTCACGCGGACCTCGGCGAAGTCAAGATTCTTGGCAATGTTGAGTGGCTTGGTTTTACAGCCATGACTACGTCGTTAATGTTTATTTTCTATCAAATGTCTCATCGTATTTACACGATACTTCAGATCTAAAAACGCAATAAATAAGCTTTCCATAGATATGAATTTTATGCAGGTTTTGCCTACCATAGAACTAAATTTGTCGAAAGATGTGCACCGTTTTGAGTGCCGCTTCGCTGCGAAACGTTTTTGATCGAACTCTTGGTCACGTGGTCTGCGTTTTGCATCGGACATCTTCGACAAGGACGAAAGTCGCATAACCGATAACGAATCATTTTTAGTCTACAGTTATTTTCATCTGTGTATAATTATTCATAAATTGAAATCCTTTCGAAAAATGACATGCCAGCTAGGCTATATGTTTCTTCTTTTATGTCTTCATAAATTTATGTTCTGAATCTGTCCCGGCATGCAATTTCTCCATGGGTGCCGGAAACGGAAATCACCGTTTTTTCGTTCAAGGGATATCGGTTGTTGTTGTTATTTTGCTTTGTTTTCATTAAATTTTGCTATGTTTTGCTTCATATATGCACGTCTACGCAATACCGATACAGATGGAACCGATACAGATGGAACCGATACAGAAGAAGGACAAGATGAGAAGGAGGAGAAGACCACAGTACTCCAAAAAAAGAAACACTCAACAAAAAGAGAGAGGAAAGACTTAAGAAGAAGGCCAGACGCGAGAAAAAACAGGAAAGACGTGAGAAGCCAAAGGAATCGGCAACAGCAGAGGAAAAACAGAAAAGATGCAAGGAAAAAGAGGATAAGACAGAATACCAAAACAATAAGCCAAAAAAAAAGCCAAAAAGATGACATGATGCACTACGTTTCGGCAATGACAACAACAACACTGGGAATCAACACAGAACGCCAAACAGTCTTGTATTTACACTGCGTGGAATGCAGTAACCAATTCGCGAAATACGCTATTCACCCCTGTGGACACCAAGCCTTGTGCGAAACTTGTATTCATCGACATGCCCAAATACCAACGTGTGCGGAGGCTAATAAACCCCTAGTGTGTGAATTGATACCTTTAACATGTCCCGTGTGTACTGAGAGAAGACAACGCCAACAGGCCCTCTCAACGATGTAATCGCTTATTACATATCCAAAAGGTTTTTTTTAAAACCACCTTATTTTTCCGAAAGGGGAAACTTCTAAAAAAGCACAAAAAAATTAACACCAGATCACACACACACACACATATGGTCACGTGGTCTGCGTTTTGCATCGGACATCTTCGCTTGTATAAGGTTATTCGAAATTCTTCATGGTTTCCAGAAAATAAAATATTAATCTGATGAAACAAGTTACAATATAGGAGAAGGCCATCTTTTTTGTTTCTTTGTTTTGTTTTCACATTTTCTAGTAGAGCTTGACCCACAGATATAGTGTAGTAATTTTCAGCACTCTAGCCTTAGGGATAGCAAAAATATATAACGGGGGCGGGGAGCTTACCCCGCTCCCCCTCGTCTGTAACTAGGGTACGGTTCCCATGTCATTAAAATGTGGAAATACAAATAAATCGTCATAAATATAAATTTTAAAAAATGTGTAGGCCTATTTCTGGTGTGAATTTTTTAGGTATTATCGGAGGGTGTCTAGTTTATAAAACATACTGGACATCTTCGACAAGGATGAAAGCCACATAACGAATCACTTTTAATCTGCAGTTACTTTCATCTGTGTAAAATTATTCATAAATTGAAATCCTTTCGAAAAATGACATGCCAGTTGGGCTATGTTTTCTCTTTTAAGTCTTCATCACGAGCAATTTGTCCCGGCATGCAATTTCTCCATGGGTGGCGGAAACGGAAATCACCGTTTTTTCGTTCACGGTATATCGGTTGTTGTTGTTATTTGCTTTGTTTTCATTAAATTTTGCTATGTTTTGTTTCATATATGCACGTCTACGCAATAGCGAAGAGGCCGCTTGCAAAGCAAGCTCTATAGGTATTGAGTAGACATGCGAATGTGGGACAAAACATAGGCAAAATTTAATGAAAACCCAGCAAAAACAACAAAAATGCAGAACTAATTTTTGAGTTCACCTCAATGTAAAATCAGTTCAAAGGTGTCCCTAACCTGAAGCTAGGGAGAGTATGTTTCCAATTTAAACCTTCAAAGTTTACATTCAAAATTATAATGAACTTTTCGAAAATTCCTGAAACTTCAGTATGTTTTATAAACTAGACATCCTCCGATAATACATAAAAATTTCACACCAGAGATAGGCCTACATATTTTTTATAATTTATTTATGGCAATTTATTTGTATTTCCACATTTTAATGACATGGGAACCGTACCCCAGTTGCAGACGAGGGGGAGGGGGAAGCCCCGCCCCCTCTATATATTTTTGCTATCCCTGAGGCTAGAGTCCTGAAAATTACCACAATATATCTGTGGGCCAAGCTTTACTAGAAAATGTGAAAACAAAACAAAGAAAAAAACAAGGTGGCCACAATGATGACGTCACAGTGACGTCATTTTCAAAACATATTTTTAGACGATTTTTCGGTCATGTTACCCCCCCCAATGCCATTCCCCATTATAGACACAAATGAATTTTAAATATCAATACCCAATATGGTTAATTATGGTTTTCATGTCTTCTTTATCTATAATTTTATAGATTATAATCATAGCCATTACAAGGTTGTTTCTGTCCATTATAGTATAATAGCTCTCTTCCATTAATATTTCTCAATGTTGAGAACAGCTACAATATGAAATGATTTAGTCGAGTGGTTTTACAGTTGCACATTGAACTATTTTAACATATCTGGTAAATCCATTGGCTGTAAATGCTTGTAACTATTGTTTCCATTTGGCAGTTAAATAGTTGTAGTTTCGTCTTTGTATACAGATCTGTCTATTAATCAAGATATATTCACTTCAGTCTCAACTTTTGAACATGTCCATTACAAGGACATTTAGTTTGGTTGAGTGGAACCTATTTCCCCAAGGTTTTATATATTGTGTGTACAATCAAATTAGAATTGAACAGAATTCATTCAGTAATAAGACTAATTGTGACAGTATATATGGGGCATAGATTTTATGTCCGATAATTAGAGGAACAGGATTATTCTTATTAATAAGCTGCCTTATGACAGAATATAACATCATGGCCACCTGGAACAGTGACAGGAAATCATAGCTAGGACCAGATAGAATTTGGACAATTAAATATTTGATCCAGTCTAAGTAAAATTAAATCCTATCTGCTCCCCAATTTGGATATGTTGCCTACATAGTGACATATACGATTGGGGAGCATTGATAGGATATAAATTATGTCATATTTATGATCCAGGCTAAGTTGACAAATTCTAGACAACAATAATACCACATGGATTTTAATGCTGTAAAGTTCTACAGGAACTGACTTTCAAACAAGCCATCGGTTTTGATGTAAGCAGACATGTGCATGAAATATGTGTTCAGTGTAAAATAATATACAAAACGTGTACTCAATCTGCCCATATCTGTTTCTGTGATGGATATGGGCAGATCAAATCAATGGAACCATAAAAAGTACAAAAGTACTTTAGATTTCATCCATTTCAGCTCTGTATGAAACAAGAAATTATGCGAATGAATACTAGTGGAAAACTTGATATGAATAGGCAAAGTTGAGGATGCCATGACAATATCAGGTCCGGCGAATCGAACTCAGGATGTGTACTCCCTCCCAGTTTCCGAATGGCTGTCCACTAGAAACAACCATCTTTTAGAGTGGATACAGGCATGCTGTCACCACCCCGTCGGTTCAGACCCTACCTCAGATATTAAAATTGGTTTGCTAATCGAGCAAATGTATGCCTTGTGTTCACCGGGTATTGTTACACCGTATTCTTTTTTCCTGAATGTCATCAGCAACTTCTTAACACATAGCAAGACCTTGTGTGCGATGAACAACGCAGTTCGACCTTGCGGAAGCTATACTACTATATGCAATTGGGTCAAACAAGTGGCTGAGGAACGGAATACGTGCCCCGTGGAAGGAGATGTCTTGTCTGTTTTCGACAACATACAAGTAGTACCCAAGAACTGGAGGGTGAAAACAGATTACACAACATCAGTCAGTTGCATCACAAACATCATTCACATCATACCTCAACCTCAATCAAATATACAGTCCATTTCAGCCTTGTCTCCAAGTGCATGGTTTCATCATTCATTGAAAGAATTGCCCGATGAAATTTTGACAAAAATAAATGAGCTGGACAGAAAAAGTAGGTCAACTTTTCGTGAATTGCGAAGATCCTTCGTACAGGAGAGGTTTCGGGCAGTTCTTTCCTCATCCAGCGCCACACCATCCTCATCTTCTTTCAAGAAATCCACAGATCCATACAGCTTCATCGAGTCACATCATTCGGCACAACGACCAAGTATCAACATGGGCGAACCAGTGATGAGAAACCCATGCTCGTACGACAGCGTTGAGGCGGTATTGGAACATATCAACACCCAAAGCTTGACTGGAACAACTCGTCAGTGGTCATTGGTTGCGTGCGATGGGCTTCCCTACAATTTGGCTAACACGATCATCGAAAACACCTTTTCCTGTCCCTTTTGCCCCGCCACAATTGACGGTATAGATAAACTGAAGCAGCACACGGAGCAGAAGCATCAGCAGAGCGTTGGAATTGAATGTCGCCGTTTTAATGACATGCTGCTGGTCCCAGGAGCTGGGCATATTAGATTAGATTAGATTTATTCACCATGGAAATACAATATTACATATCAATTTTACATAAATGGAAAATTTAGGCAAGAATGGATTGTTAAATAGCATGATCGAGGCGGGAATAAAGTCCAAAGGACTTGTTCTATCCCAGAGTAACAGGCATGTATTAATTTCTATTGCTCATGGTAGGTGACCTAAATCTAAATCTGGCCAGGCTGTACTTGCGAAAGAGCGCGAAACCACTTACAAATGAAGTAGATATAGTTTTAACTTAGATTTAAAAAGTGAGCATGAGTTTATGGTCTTTAGGTGCGGGGGTATTTTGTTCCATTCTCGAGGTCCCGCTGTTTTGTAAGTATAATAGGAAAGATTGGAGTAATGAAAGGGTCGATATAAATTAATATTTCGTGTTCTTGTCTGATACTGATGAACAGCAGCTTGTCTAGTAAAATAGTTTTGAAAGTTAAGTGGAAGCCGATATGAATGGTGAATGAACGCATGGACATGTCGAAGAAGGCAGCACTGGTTAAGCTGAGAAAGCGTTAATATTTCTAATTTCCGAAACAATGGCTCCGTGTGGTCACGTTTTTTTGAAAAAGTTATAATACGCAAGGCACGTTTCTGAAGGATAGATAGAGGGTACAAATGAGTTGGATAAATGTTACCCCACAAGGTAATTCCATATGACAAATATGGAAAGATCAGCGAGTAGTATAAAATATATAATGATTTTTTATTTATAGAATTCTTTATGTGATTAACAATGCCAATATTACGTGACACTTTGCTGCAGATATAATTAATATGAGCGGTCCAATTTAAAGTGCTGTTGAATATGATACCTAAAAATTTAAATTGTTGAACTATATCAATCTCGATGCCTGATATGAACAGTGAAGGTAAATTTCCGGAAGGCATTTTCGTGTTGGGTTTAATTAACATATACTTTGTTTTCTTGATATTCAGTGACAACCGATTAGAAGACAGCCAATTATAAATCTCGTCTAGTCCCCTACCCATAGTATCGAAAACATTAGAGATGTTCTTATCAGAGTACACAACACTTGTGTCGTCTGCGAAGAAAATTATTTGCAAGATTTTGTTTATATTCGTGATGTCGTTAATATATAACAGAAAGAGGAGAGGGCCAAGAATTGATCCTTGCGGCACACCGCATGTAATTTGTTCCGGTGGCGATAGTGTATTTTCAATTTGTACTATCTGCAGCCTGTTGGAAAGGTAACTTCTAAACCATTGATTTGAAATACCACGAAATCCATAATGATTCAACTTAGAAAGTAAGATGTTGTGGTTAACGGTATCAAAAGCCTTTGACAAATCTAGAAATGTTACGATACTGAAATGTTTGGCTTCCCTCGCAGTAACTAGTTTATCATATAGGTCAATGGCTGCCAGTGAAGTGGAATGATTCGCCCTGAAACCATATTGATTCGGTGAAATAATATTGTTGGTATCAAGGAATTCAGACATCATGTTAGTGGCAGTTTTCTCAAGAATTTTACTGAAGCACGGAAGGACTGATATAGGTCTGTAGTTTTCTAGGCAGCTGGTATCACCAGATTTGTGGACAGGGGTAACTTTGGCAAATTTTAGAGAATTTGGTACAGTGCCATACGAGAAAGACAAATTGATAATATGTGAAAGTGGGATACAGATAGCATCGGATATTAGTTTAACTACAGACATACAGATACCGTCTACGCCTGCCGCAGCTGATTTCATGTTCATAATAGTAGATTTTACGTCGCTGGGCTGCACATTCGAGAACCTGAAATTGTCTGGTATAGGGGAACCTAGATAGTCGGAAAATTTTCCGGTTGTGTCAGGGATAAGTGAATCTAATTTCGATGCAATGTTGCTGAAGTATTCGTTGAACTTTAGAGAAATTTCATCTTTGTCACTGGTTTCTTTTCCATTTATAACGAATGATTGAGGGAGATTTTTAGATTTCTTGCGGTTCATTAACTGATTCATTATTTTCCATGTCCCTCTAATATCCTGGTTATTTTCATTGAATTTGGATTCAAAATAGTTTTTTCGGGCTAGTCGAATGATATGATTTAGCTTGTTTCTGTAATTTCTATAGCTAGTGCGTGTGTTCTCACAAGGGTATATTAACTGCTTGCGATACAACCGGTTTTTCTCATGAATGGAATTCAGAATTGCATAAGTAGTCCAAGGTTTAATGAGTTTTTGTTTAGGTGCTTCAAAGCTTACGATAGGGAAACACTCGTTGTATATTGGATTGAACTTCTCCATGAAGGTGGTTAAGGCTTTATCGACGTCATTTTCTTCGTCGCTGATTTCACTCCAGTCCGTGTTCCGGATTCTGTCTATAAAATTTTCTTTTTGAGATGGAGTGATTTTTCGATGGGAAAATGTTATAGCAGATCTTGTGTTCTTAGAGAAGGTTTGCAGTATATGGAAGATGGGAAAGTGGTCAGTTATATCAGTCAGGGTATGCAGATGCAGATGACCAAGGCCATATTCCAAATTGGGTGGGATATCTTGCTGTGTGTCCTGGCTAAGAAAATGGGATTCCGTACTCCAAATGCTCTCAGCAGCTGCAGATCTTGCAAAAATCATCACAAATCATGGCAATTCGTAATTATGCTTCTGTTCGGTAGCGTCGATGAACTCATCCAGACCTATGGCGACGAGATGAAAGCCCAGCACCAGGAGTTGAGCGTGGACAGTTTCTTGACATGGGTGTCCACTTCCCCCGATCCTAATGTAAGATTTCTGGGTGAATATATTTTAACGTATGTCCTTGCGCTCTATACCCACAGAGCAGCCATTCGGAGGGGCAATGCCGATGTTGCCCTTGCTTGCCGATTGGTGTTTGAACCTCTCTTTTATGGTTTGGGGAAAACCACGTATCAGAAGATTTGTCTCACTGACTTAGCGATGAGGTGCCAGTGTCCTCCTCAAGTGCTCGAATTCATCCAGGCCAGCGAATGTGTTTCAGTATCGGGACATCCCAGTAAGGGAGAAGGATGTGACTTCGTCTTGGAGGCATCCAATAGACGGTGCAAGATGTGGTTGCCGTGTGTTGGAACACCGACCATGGACCAGTGGTCGCGGACCTGTCGGACCGTTCAACAGCTAGATAAGGTAAATGAAGAGGAAATCATGGATTATATACTACGAACAAGATGTCTTAATAATGTCTCAATGGCGGAACACTACATTGTAAATAGTCATAAATAACACAATACTCAAGAGAATACTGATTTCTTTTTATGTAACATGGCATCATTTGCTTGAAAATTAAACAAGGAATTGTCGCAATTTGGTCATTTATGATGTAACGAAGAAATAATTGAACAAAATGGACCGCCAAACAAAGTTAATGCTACAACATGCAACAATTTGGCTTGACTTGTGGGCAAAACTACCCCCCCCCCCCCCCGCCTAACCACAAGAATTGAATAGATCATAACAGCAGATGATTGCGCTTTTCGTTGTGTTCTGGGCAATAATAGGGGATGTTGTTAAATTGCCGCCGGCTTCCCCAAAACCCCAAACACTGGGCGTGTAGCCAATAATTGCAGTCCCCCGCATCACACCCCAACCACACCCATCCCGCAGGATCCATGTCACTCTCACTCACTACAGAACACTTCCTGCATGAGTTAATGTTGTGGGTGGACTGGCGCGATGTTGATGGCGATGATAATGGAGCGACAGAGGCAGTCTGTGCAACTGGGTGTGCGATGCGGGATCTGGGTTTTTCGCCTCTCCTACCGGAGGACACGGTGGCTGGTGTTGATGGTGGCCTTGATGGTGAAATTGGCTGTGGGGACTGGTACCCTGTCGCCACCTGGTTGCTTGTGTTTAGTTCGGCCGACATAGCCGAGGCACCAGTTCCCCCATCTCCACCAGCCTCCTCGTCATCACTTGTACATTTTTCTTTTTCGCTTTGACTCTGTTTGAAAAGAAAAGGAGGAAAGCAAATCCATAAGTCTATTCATGGAATGTTCATATAATTTCGCTTTGTAATGATAAATTGACATAAACTGTGACAATGATTCAACCGTGTTTACCGCTGTTGTCACTTCCTCTTCTATATCTACCATCATATCCGCGGTTACTGGCAGAGGGTCGCCTCCCTCCTGGCACGATAGGTCCGGATCTTGCTGAAAGTAGTAAAGTGTATGCATGTACTGCAGAACTCTACGTAGATGTAGGAAAGGAATCTGGATCTTTATACCTGTTTGGTCCCTTTTCGAAGTACTAGTATATAGAAAGCTTAAGAAATACATACAATAAACGGAACGAAAAAGGTGGAAATAAACTGTTGTCTACTCCACATCACTGTTAATCCTATTTTTTTTAACTCATCAGCATAACGGCCTTACATTCACTGAAATGAAAATATTGACATCTAAAAGGCAATTCAATCATCGAACATTGCAATTGGTCATGTAATATCATCATCAACCTTTCCGGACACATACACAAAAATGTGGATGGGCAATCACCATTTATTAGTCATGAGGTCTGGTTATCAACAATAAATGGCGATGAAAATGGCGATGGGATTAGTCCATCGCCATATATTGGTGATGGGGCCCCGTCCTCACCAATGTATGTCTATGATCTGATATCCATGGCCATTTATTGGTGAGGATGACCCATGGTCAATGAACAACGATGGGCATCGCAAATAAATGGTAGCAATGGTGGAAAATGGCGATCGCTGTCTAACTGATAACCTTTTATTGACGCTGCTGCATTTTTTGGCGATAGGCATTATCAATTTTTTAAATGTGAACAGCAATACATCATCATATCTTCAGAACTGCCATTCCGTAAATGCAATGCCCCCTCCTCCCCCCTCCCCCACAACCTCCCTATCCCGATCACTATACTTTATTGTAACTTACTAACTTACAAAGACAATCTTTGCATGGAGGTAGTAAGGCCCCTCTTTTAGCTCCAGTCGTTCTCCACTCCGGGTGTGGATCTCGATGTATACATCCTCAGATGTTATCTCGAAGTATTCCCGTATCTGAAATAATTGTTGTGTATGTGTTATAGATACGAAAATCAGTGGAGAACTCTCTAGGTATGAGTGATGTGGACGACTTCTGGACCATTACTAACGTGTCATTGGCATCAGAAATCGCTGCATTTAGGGACATGTTACGTGCAGAAGAGTATCTGTCCAGAAAGGATCACAATCATCTCCATGTCTCTCTGGCGGGTAAAGTATTGGATGAAGAACTTGTGAACTTCTCACAGACTTGTTTGACAAACAGAAAGTCCTACAGGTGCGTCAAATGTATTGCCCGTGTGTCTTGTATATATGACATGTACATAGCATTCACATATAACATTCTAAGGACGTGACGCTCGGTATTGACTAATAAAAAATGCAAATGAATGAATTCAAATGCACATATGCTTAACAAGTACAAGATATGCCATCAATGAAAAAGTGCATTTAAGGTTTAATTTTATTGTCATCTGATATTCCATGATTATTTCTCGGGCAGGAAATTGTCCGCCGATGGTCAAAAGCCGACTTTGAGTAATGTCTTCATTACTCCAGAAGACCGGGTGAAGGCCAATAGTCTCCAGTCGAAGACGAACGACAGCCTTCTGCAAATTGCTCAGGAGAGGATTGCGGCTATCCCCGATCATTGTATCCGTAGGGATCTCGAGAGAAAGTTCAAGAAGCCATCCAGAGGAACCAAGGCCACCATCATAGAATTCCTGAAAATTGTCGATGATATTTCTTCCCAATATGAGGATAGTGGTGAGCATTCAATTCAAATCAAACCTTACTTTCGCAAAAATGGTCGCTTTTCTTTTATAGGCACTTTTGTCGAGTTTAGCGCCCGCTTCCAGTCTCGTTGTCTGTCGTTTTCCACTTTGATGTATGGCATACGTCGGTTTTTCACCCTTCCTATGTCCTCCTGGATTTATTTTCCTCTTCTGGAGGTTTGGCTTCCGGGGTTGTGGTCTTTCCTTGAATCGTAAAGCAATATAGCGTACTACGGGTTGTATCTATAGGTCTTCCATAGTAGATAACATTGTAGGTATTTATTTATATTTCTTTTACACAAATTAGGAACGATTTTTGTTGCATTTATAGGTCAAATGTTGTGAGTTTCAACATATACTTTTATTTCATTATGTCCTTTAGTGGACACCGTAGATTTAGTCGCTGATCAGTCTGGCTGAGGACTTCCCATTGTTTTACCGGGGATGACCTGCAGACAATACCTGCCGGTGCATTGTGGGGGAAGCGGACATCCGGAAGACAGGCCTTATGGCAAAGCAGAAGAATTTTGATGGTAAATATATCGTTTTTCCCTGGTTTTAAGTCATAAATATGTCGTGTACCGAGATGGGTATGATTTTAAAAGTGGTAGTCGGAAAAATTGGGTCAACTATGGACAGTTGGAGTAAATTTAGAGTGAAGACGGGAGCTCGAAGTTGACGTGTGTATACCAACCATCTCGTGAGCGAACTGTGGGGAAGACAACTTTGCGTTCGCGTTCTTATAACCGAGCGTATATCCCGAATGGGATATTGGATTATATCCCGAACGGGATATGATACTCCGAATGGGATATATATCCCGAATGGGATTGTATCCATAACCTGTTCAATGGATTTCCAAACTTATCGCCAACTATGGTCCCAAATCCCTCAGCATTCTATGGCCAACAGGTAGGAGGTTTTAACTTTTTACCACCACCGATGCCTAGTTCTTTCCCACAAAGCCAGTCATATTTCCCCCCGTCTGTTCAAACCGAATTTTTGCATAAACTGGATTCGATTGAATCTAAGCTAGCAAAATTGGATGATTTGGAAAAGCTGGCACTGTCGATGAATGCAAGGCTTAGCGATGTAGAGAATACTGTAGCCAGACATTCTAAGAACTCAGTTGAGATAGAAACAAACATTCAGTTTCTGAATCAGAAGTTTGACAAACTTACAGAACAAGTGAAAAAGTTGGAGGGCGTGGAGAAAGAAATCAAGCGTATCAAGGACGAGTTTGAGGTTATGTCTGAACGCATGTTCTCGAGAGTTATTGACCTAGAGGCCAGATCAAGAAGAAATAATTTGATATTCGGTGGTATCGAGGAAAAGCAAGATGAAGTGTGTCCAAATACATTGAAAAACTTTATTGAAAAAGAAATGAGGCTAAGTCAATCTCAGACGAACGACATTAATTTCCAGCGTGTTCACAGACTCGGACGGCAAAGACCAGGAATAAACAGACCAATTATCGCTGCATTTGTACAATATCCAGACAGGGAAAATGTGCGGTCGCTGAGCAGAAATCTTGCCGGGAAAACATTCAGCGTTTTCGAAGATTTTCCCATTGAAGTGCGCTTGGCGCGAAAACAGCTACTGCCGGAACTCAAGGAACGCAAAGAAAGAGGTGAACAAGCAACTATTGTCTACCCGGCGAAACTATTGTGCAACGGCAGAATAGTGCGTGAGATCCCGATCACCCCGGTAAGTGAGCGACGCTAGGACGTGCCTGGCGGGAGACCAGCTCACACACCTGGACAACAGTGTGAAACGAACAAAAAAAATATTCACGTGAACACTAACATTGAAGAGAATGTCTATTCTTTTAAAGCATGTGAGGAATCAACCCATTTGAACAGTGTATTGAACATAGGTCTATTAAATGTGTGTGGATTTGAAAACAGGTTGAACTATGATGATTTCACGGACACTGTGTCAAGTTTTGACATTTTTGCTGTGGTAGAGACTAAAACAGATGATTTTGATTTAGATATATTAAATGACAAATTGCAGGTCTGTGGCTATAAATTATTTTTAAACAATAGAAAGGCAGTCACAAACTATCGATCTGGAGGTATAGGTGTATGTGTGAAATTAGAATTGTTAAAATTTGTCAATATCCAGCCAATCACAAATGATGTCTGTGGTTTACAGTTAAGAAAGCACTAACAGGCTTAGATAAGAATTTGTTATGTGGCGCCATATACGTTCCCCCAGAGAGATCAAGATACTCTAGTATAGATATGTTTGATATCATAGAAAACGATATTTTTGAAAATAATTATTTGGTGAAAATGTTTATTTGGTGACTTAAACGCATATACCAGTACAATGGACGATTATGTTGGCATAGACAAAAATATACGTGAGCAGGTAGGAATGGATGACTTAGAACCGGAATGGAAAATTGAAGAAATGGGGTTTGACTTGAAACGTCATTCTCGGGATACGCATAGGCCCAATACCTATGCATATAGGTTATTGGAAATGTGCAAAAGTCAGGATATACTTATATTTAATGGAAGATGTGGAAATGACAAAATGTTCGGTAACACGACATGTAAAGATTCTACAGTTGTAGACTATGTAATTGGAGACTCGTTAATTGTTGATGAGTCATATAAGGAGTTTTGATATATTGGATTTTAATATGTTTTTATCTGATTACATTCTTGTATTCATGTTGGAATCGGTGTTTGTCACCACCCTGCGGTGATAGAACCTCTTTCGGTCGGTGTCACAACCCTCCCATTAGCTGCGGATAAACTCAAGTCATGTAAATGGAATCCCGATAAAAAAGAAGACTTTGTAAATAGTTTTAATATAGACGAAATTGTTGAAATAAAGGATGAAATGAAATCGAACAACGCAAATGTGGAGAATATTAGCACAAAACTTGAAGAAATGTTTAAAAAAAAGTGTATTCAATTCAATGGGCATGAAAGACAGAAAAAACAAATGCGAACAAAATAATAAACCGTGGTTTAATCACGAGTGTAGGCAAGCTCGGAGTAATTATCGAAGGGTTAGAAGAAAATTTAGTAAGCAAAAGTCAGATGAGAACAAGGAGAATCTATTAGAATCGAGAAAGATATATAAGAAAATTATTCAAAATGCCATTCGAAAATATAATAACGAAAGGAAAGAAAAATTACGCGCGGCAAATACAGAGGACTCTAAACAATATTGGAATATTTTGAACGAAGGCAAGGTTAATAAAGTTTGTCCAGTAACATTAAATGATTTATTTGATCATTTTTCAAAATTAGGAAGTAACACAGATGCAACAGAATCTCATAATGTGCCTAATGTTAACCCTGACCCGGATATTGACTGCTGATATAGAATTTTTAAATGGGGCAATAACGGAAGAAGAAGTATAGAAGAAGCTGTGACCGATAAGTCACCGGGAATTGATGGAATAAAAAAACGAGCATATTAAAGCTAGTTTACCTGTAATGCTTCCGATTTTTACCGGGATGTTTAATATGGTGTTAAATTCTGGTGAAATTCTCAATAATTGGTTGCTTGGGCTATTAATACCTGTGTACAAATACAAAGGCGACCCCAAGCTAGCCCGTAGTTATAGAGGAATATCTCTCTTGAGTTGTATTGGTAAAGTGTTCAAAAGTATTTTAAATAGACGACTAAATAGCTATGCAGAATCGGTTCATTTGATATCGGAAAATCAAGCCGGGTTTAGAAAACAACATAGTACAAGCGACCATATATTTCTTTTGAAGTCAATAGTAGATTTATGTTTCTCACAGAATAAGAAGTTATATTGTGCATTTGTCGATTTTGAGAATGCATTCGACTTAGTGTGGAGATCAGGCTTATGGCTCAAACTACGGGAATCTGGTATAGATGGTAAGATTTTAAGAGTTATTCAAAATATGTATAATGGAATCAAGTCATGTGTTATGAAAAATGGTTGTATATTAGATTTTTCAGCAGCGATTGTGGTGTACGCCAAGGCGATAGCTTGTCGCCATTTTTATTTTCAATTTATTTAAATGATTTATCAGAGTTTATGCTCAGTCGTGGTTCAAAGAATGTGAATATTTTCAATAATAATGAGGATCAAAACAGATGTGATGTATTTTTTAAGTTATTGATTATATTGTATGCAGATGACACGACTATTGTCTCGGATAGTGCGCAAGGATTGCAGCTATCGCTTGATAATGTGTGTGAATATTGTGATATCTGGAAGCTTAAGATTAATGTACCCAAGACTAAAGTAATTATATTCAGTAAAAGAAAAGTTTCGAGCAACAAATTCAGTTTCAAATTAAATGAAAATGATATTGAAATTTTAGACATGTTTAAGTATTTAGGAGTGTTATTCTCATATAACGGTAATTTTTACAAATGTCGAAAGTACTTAGTTGATCAAGCTCGCAAGGCTATGTTTGCTGTGATTAAAAGATGTAGATATTTAAAGGCTCCCTTGGAAATATATATAGAAATGTTTAAAAATATTGTTGTACAGATACTGACATATGGTAGCGAAATATGGGGTTTTGAGAACGTAGACATCATCGAACGATTGCAACTCCAATATTATAAATTTGTATTGAAATTGAAAAAGAATACTCCCAATGTAATTGTCTATGGAGAAACGGGGATATATCCACTTATTGTCAAAATTAAGCTTCGTATCGTGAAATTTTGGTGTAAATTGATATTAAATGTTAAAAATAAATTGTCTGCAAATGTTTACAAATTCATGTTAGATGTATTAATGCAAAAGGATACACTTGCAAATGGTTACAGTTTGTTAAAAGTATATTTGACTCCTGTGGTTTTAGTAACATTTGGGATAATCAATGTTTTCCGAGTATTAATTGGTTATATTCTGCTGTTAAACGACGTCTAGAAGACCAGTATTTACAGGAATGGAGAGGTAAATTAAATGACAGCAATGTATATATGCTATATCGACAATGGAAAGATATGATCGAAACAGAGAGCAATTTAGTCAATCTGCCATTCAACCAAGCTATTAAAATGTGTCAATTTCGAGCAGGGAACTTACGATTACAGATAAATATTGGACGATTTAATAATGTAGATTTAAACAAGAGAGTTTGTAAAAATTGTAATTTAAATGTCATAGGTGACGAGTACCATTACTTGCTTGTATGTCCATATTTTAGAACAGTACGAGAGGAATCATTACCCAGAAAATACTGTAATAATCCAGATATGTTCAAAATGTCATGTTTAGTGAACAGTACAAAGAAATCAATACAAAGTAAAATTGTGAAATATTTAAAAAGAAGTGCAAAAGATATTATATAGACAGCACTGTCAGAAAATATTTGTAACACTTATTGAACGCGTAAAAGCGTTCATCCCTGACTAATTTTAGCGGTTGCTGGAATAAGTTGAAATAATGATGGTCCATTTTTGAACAATAATGAAAAGAAAAAGGTACCAAGAATTCCACAACGCTAAGTATCTCAACAATCGAAATATGGGGTTGGACGGCACTGAACACTAACGTTCATATTGATGTCCAAATCAGGACACCATATCGTGTTAAAAACTGAACACTTAACGTTCATATCCGAACACTAGAGAACAGGTATGAACACGCGTGTTCAGAAATGATCATCATGTTTGAACACCAATGTTCACAAATGAACACATATTCTGTAACACTTTTGGAACACTAGCGTCCGCATGAACATGTAAAAGTGTTCTATTATGCGTAAAAGTGTTCAAAAGTGCACACTTCAGAATGAACACTAATTGTTCAGAGTTCCAATATTCAGCACTCGGTGATATTGTGGACAACCTATTTCGTTGTGTTTATTGAGGACGATCTATTTGATGAGCTTGATAACACTTCAGTGACATATTTTAAGTAAATCTCTTTGCATACTAATTTTTGTACTTGAACACTTTTACATGTTTGAAAGGTGTTACAAACTAGTGTGCAATTCAGTGTTCAGGATTTGCACACTTTTATTGACAGTGAGAATTGTTGTGTAAAGGTATATAGACTACGGTCTCCGCCTGGGGAATTTAAATTCCCCGTCACTGTAAATACAAGGTTTCTAATTTATATTGTATTACTCTGTACCTTTGTATCTAAGGTGATGAGAATAAACAACTTACTTACTTACTAATTTCTTTGAAAGAAAAAACTCAAACAACATTGTTAGCAGGCGTGCCTTAATAATATGCATACCTTGTATTATTTGTTGCTGATTTCCTGTGTCTAGCAAATTAACCAAATAATGAAAGTAATTAACGCCCAATTCAGGGCGCAGTGAAGTTCTGGACCTAGGGTCACACACGTTTTACTATCAACGATACTGCTTTGACCATGAGGATGTTGACATGGAGTGCTCAAAAACTTAAATCGAGCGCTCATGTTAAAATTCTCCGGTTTCGAGTGAATTAGCCGATTCTTTCTTACTTATATTTATATCTCCCTCTGCTCTCTCATTGTTATTTATTATTTAATTATTTATTTTAATATTTAGCGCTGTAAAAGATTTTAAATGAACTAAGAAATGTACCGTGAAATGTAAATAAAACATTGAGTTGATGGGCCGCGAAATCCGTATGGGAAGCGGCCCTTAAATTACAATTTCAATCGAGTTACCAGTCCATCCTGTGGTCTTCAGTGTCATATTATTTGTCTGAATAATGGGGGAAACTCTAACGAAGCATCAAGTCAAGCTGCTGTCAAATAAATATTTATCAATATCAATCATTCAACAGTACAAGAAATTTTGGTGAATCTTGGCTAGGCTGAGAAGAGTTGTGCGGTGCCGTGGGTGGGGGACGGGTGTTTGTTTTGATCTTGAAACTATATGTCGGGCCGATACTCAATATGATTATGTAATATTTAATTTCAGTGATCAGACGGTTACTGTATTCGTGTTTAATCGGTGTCAGGACATTTCGTCACGCTACATTTCGGCAAGTGACAGTTCGGCACGCGACATTTTCCCACAAAGTGAAAGGTACAACATTTCGGCACCACTTTTTCTCAGACCAAATTGCGCTAAAAGTGAAGATTTCCACATTCCTTTTTAACATATTTTCAACATATATAAACATACCGTTTTAACCCTATCTGGCCTGAGCTTTTGGGGACCTGTTGTGGCCTGGGGGGGGGGGGGCGAAATGGGCTAGGGAGCTGAAACTTACCACACTATACCCTTGGGTCAAGCTCTACCAGAAAATGTAAAAAAATCCAATATAACCGCTTTGATGACGTCACAGTGACGTCATTTTCAAAAACGGCATTTTTGGGTCGATTTTTCAATCAAATTTTTCGAATTTTTTATTTATGCAATTTCTCCACAAAAACGGCACGATAAATTAGTAAATATTAATGTGGTGTGAAATAAAATAGTTTTTGCCCGCTTTTCATCGCGGAAAAGCAGAAATTTTGAAGAAATATGACAAAAACATCACTTTTCTGGGACCCCACGTGGCCGCCATCTTGAATTTTCCCATGATCCCCTGCTCGGGGGGTTATGCAAATAGGCTCAAAATGACCCCAATATGATAAACTATAAAGTCACGGAGTTTCAGCTCTCCATTTTTTTGTCTTTCTGGAGATAGCGCAGAAAGTTTGGTAGGGGGACCATTTCGCCCCCCCCCCCCCCAGGCCAGGTCAGGTAGGGTTAAGGTTACCAACTTGTAGGTTATCCTAGTTGCTCACGATTATCCGCAACATTTCGGCAAATTTTGTTCATATATTAAGGTTGATGGCGATTGATTGTTGAGGTTTTTACTAGTGATAGAATATTTATATAATGCTTTTTGCTCTATGAGAAATTCGCAAAATTTCTAAAACCAACTGATTATGTGAAAAAAAGTTGCAGAGATGTCGCAGATATTATCAGCCAAAAAATTTACAACTTGGTAGCACTTAAAATCGTCCGTTTATATGTTAACATATGTTTAAAAAAGATAAGAATCTTGTAATTTTTAATATAATTTGGCATGTAAAAAAAGTGCCGAAATGTCGTGTGTCGAAATATCGTACTCCTCACTTTGGGCCGAAATGTTGCATGTTGAACTGTCGCGGATTCGTTTAATCATAATACTTTTTTTATTATTCTTTATTCTTTCTAATTATATAATCTGCATTCTCATTAATAACAAACAATCCATTATATACAAATAGTAATCTTTTGTCACTCTCAATGTAACAGTCTTATCCCTGTCCTCGCCATTTCATGTTACCGTTTTTTTATTTTCACAGATATCCACAGTACCCATTTTGCTTCAATTGCCATTTTTTGATAGAAAGAAAAACTCAATATTAAAACAATTTGAAAGTACACTAAAAGAAACGAAAACCAACTGACTAACACGCATTTCCCAACTGTAACCAAAGTGGTTCCATAAGAAAGCATTCGGGCCACACATGGGTTAATAATAATAACATTACATATCTTATTTTTTATGCCGACAGCCTATTTGATAAAATAAGATAAACTATATACCAGTTATCGGAACAGAATGAATCTCTCTATGGGTTCTCACTTCAGCAGTCCCAATGTTTGGGTTACAAGACTGAATAGTCGATGATATATTATATTTATTAATCCCCGTCAGAATGCACACACACCGTGGTCAGTTTAATACGATACCGGGTATAGTATCTGGTATATTGCCGGTAGGCCTGTTATCGGCGGTTTAACGGCCTACATGTATGCGCTACATTCAGAGCATCGCGTGGGCGAGTCTTAGTGTGACGTCACTCAGGCGGAACTACTTTCGATCGGTCACAGCCTTGGAAACTCTACAGAAAACCATTGAACGAACGCGATGGTTTTTTCTTCGTTTTTTTAATGTTTTTTTTTTTGGAAAAAAACGAAACAGCGATACACCCATCGTTCGTGGCATGGTTTAACCCTATCTGGCCTGGGCGATTTGGGGTGTGTCACAGCCTGGGGGGGGGGGGCGGAAAGTGCCTCCCTATATATTTTCTCTACCACTAAGGCTAGAGCGCTGAAACTTACCACACAGTATCTTGGGTTCAAGCTCTACCGGAATATGTAAAAAAATCCAAGATGGCCGCCATGATGACGTCACAATGAGGTAATCTTCTCGGAAGCCATTTTTCGGCCTTTTTGGGGTCGATTTTTTGAAATTTTCATTTTTCAGATTTTTCTCTCGAAAAAAATCTTATAAAATAGAGAATAATTAGTTTTGCATAAATAATATACTTTCAAGAACTTTTAGGCAAGGAAAATGTGAAGAAATGGACCGAAAAGATGAAAAACACGACTTTCGCGGATACCACATGGCCGCCATTTTGAATTTACCCATGATCCTCTACCCGGGGGTATATGAAAATAGACTCAAAATGACCCCAATAAGATAAGCTTAAAAGTCACCAAATTTCAGCCTCCTCGGTTTTGTCGTTTCGGAGCAGCAGAGAAAAGTTCACTAGGGGGGCACTTTCCGCCCCCCAGGCCAGGTAGGGTTAAGCGAAATGGTTTAAACCATGGATACCCGAACGTTAAAAGGGAACGCTCCCTAATAAGTCCTGGTGAAGTGCATTCTCTGATAAGGCCACCACATCGGATACCAGGGAAATAGACTGCATGGAAACAGAGGATGCAAATGTCACTCGGTTCATGCTACTGACAAACCATTGGTATCTCCCAGATCCTGAATACGTTGAAGTAACTGCCATTTAATGGCCAAAATCAGATTCTGGAAAAAGTATCGTTAAACCAGAATCCTCGAGTTCTGAGAGATCCTGTCCCCCCAGTATGTCAATGTACAACAATACCGTCAAGTTGTCCATGGCCAACAAAAACACTGTGACCGCATGACGGGGACAATGCTACGACAACATAAACTGTCAAATTCCAGCTCATCCATATGGAAAGAGCGCTGTGCAATCGATCGACAGTCGAGGTGAGCTCCCTATCCCTCTAATGCTTGTTCATACGTTGGAATGGACGAAATGGACAAAGGGAGAAACTTGTCTGGACCTTTTTCGAGTCCCATCATTCCAGTGGTGGTCGGTTTTGTTGTCCGATTCAGATAAACTTGAATTGGTCAGATAAACTTGAATTGGTCAGAGCTACAGGCAACCTTGAATATCCGTGCAAAAGTGTTTTACAGTTGAAGTACAAGTACAACATATAAGCTTGTACAATGATCACTCCCACGGCAGCAGTTTACACCCCACCTCTCCGAGAAAAACGATCGCTCTTCATTTCAATACCGCGGCAAACACATTGGAGCTGTATGGCAAATCATCGTATTTGTGTCATCAGTTTCTACCAAGTGCAATGAAACTAGCGATGATTTGTGATAACAAAAATAAATCTTAGAATATCGATGGACCAATTTTTTTCTGTTTCTTCAGCATGGTTTGTCTGCTCCATCATAGACACATGCGCAAACTGCGCGTGCATCAAATTTATGAGTAAACAAAGAAACTTATGTTGTGTTTGTCTCCGTCTTAAAAGATTTGCTCAACATGACGTAAATTCGGAGAAATCTTTTGATAAACGTCTTTCTTCATCCAAGTGTCCAATAACTGTCAGTGCCCAATAACTGGAAGTTGATGTTAAATGGGGTAGGACCATTTCTGGAAATTACCTATTTATTATGAGCAAAATCTGGCTCTCAATGCATGTAGGCCCTTCATTATGCATACATGTGTGATTTTTCTATTTTGATTCATTTTCAATGTCTATAATGATTACATTGCTTAAAATTGTATGGTATACCTGATTCAACTCAGTTTCAGCTTACCTACTAAATGCCTGTTAGCTTTTGGTAAAGCATTGTTAGACTGGTCAACATATTTATTTCATTTTTTTCTTCAAATTTGTGTTGTGAAGATAAAGTGTAGACACTGATGTACTTTGGACTTAAACTTTTGACAGTAAACAATTTGTATTCCTATTGGTACATTGTATTTAGGTGTTTAATTCAGTAGAAATTTAGTACTGTTTGAGATTATTTTAAAGAGTATATTATATATAATATTAAGCTTCTTGCTGATACTAAAATATGGTTTGCATTCAGTGAAGGATGAAGTACGACATCTGATTGGTTCATTTTGACAGTAATCGGTAACCCCAAGAAACAGCCTGACACATTAGAGTGGAGGATTTGGTGGTTTACAACACAAATAATGATTGTGAAAAATACTCAGTAATCATTTTGCGGTAGTAGGACCGAAATGTGTGTAATGTTGATCGATCGGATTCGACTGCAAAATAATCCTATGGTCACAACCACGACAACGACAACAGAGTGAACTTTTTTGTGTTCATGCCCTAGATTTATAATGCAGCATCAAATAACATCATCAGAACCTGAAGACGAGTATTGGACTATTGACGAATGCTTTATAAGGATTCACTACCGAATTATCTATATTTGACTCTCCCTAACATAATGTGAGACAAATAAATACTGACCAAGCAAACTTCACTGTCATTCATATTGGATGCTTTACTAAAATGTACAGAATGCAAAAAGGATATGAAAAAACTGATGTAAAATATTCTCAAATACATGTAAAGTACTGTACTTCAAATATTAAAACATTTGAGTATGGAATAACAGTACCGTATATATGTATAAATTCGAAATATTGCCAATTTTAACTATTTACCCCTCAACACATTGTGTTTTTTGTGATTTCCATGGCAACATCACCCAAATTGTCCATATGACACTGTGAACTGTTTCAGCTAGGGACTTTGACATGAAGCAGTGTTGGGTGGTCAACCACAAGCTTTTTGAATCTGGGTACATTACGATGATTTTTATGGTTTCCATGACAACGTCACGCAAAATTTCCATATGGTGATGTGAACGCGATAAAAGCCAAACAGTTTCAGCTAGGTACTTCAAATTTGGCACGCAAGATTGTCGGGTGATCAGCCACAAGCCTATTGAATTTGGGTACATTGCCATGATTTTTGTGGTTTCCATGGCAACGTCACGCAAAATGTCCATATGACGTTGTGAACGCGATAGAAGCCTAATCGTTGTAGCTAGAGATTTCAAATTTGCTATGTAGCATTATTGGGTGGACAACCAGAATCCTATTGAATTTGGGTACATTACTATGGTTTTTGTGGTTTCCATGGCAACGTCACGCAAAATATCCATATGACGTTGTGAACGCCATGGAAGCCTAATCGTTGTAGCTAGAGATTTCAAATATGCTATGTAGCATTGTTGGGTGGTCACCCATAAGCCTACCAAAGTTGGACACATTGTGATGATATTTGTGTTTCCATGGCAACGTAAAGCAAAATGTCCATATGGCGATGTGAACGCGATTGAAGCCAAAGAGTCTCAGCTAGGGACTTCAAATTTGACATGCAGGATTGTTGGGTGCATATACGTCCGGTCATCCGTCCGCTCGGTCGGTCGTCAGTTGTCAACAATTCTTGTGACAGGTCTAGAAGTCAAACCTTTGGTGCACAAAGTTGTTGGGTGGTCAACCACAAGCTTATAGAATTTGGGCACATTGTGATGATTTTTGTTGTTTCCATGGCAACATCACGCAAAATGTCCATATGACACTGTGAACGTGATAGAAGGTAAACCGTTTCAGCTAGGAACATCAAACTTGGCATGCAAGATTGTTGGGGGATCGACCACAAGCATTTTGAATTTGGGTACATTACAATGATTTTGTGGTTTCCATGGCAACATCACACAAAATGTCCGTATGACGCTTTGAACGTGATAGAACTTTCAGTTAGGGACTTCAAATTTTGCATGCACGATTGTTGGTTGGTCAACCACAAGCGTTTTGAATTTGGGTATATGGCGATAGTTTTTGCGATTTCCATGGCAGCGTCACGCAAAATGTCCATATGGCGACGTAAACGCGATAGAAGCCTAACCGTCGTAGCTAGAGATTTCAAATTTGCTATGTAGCATTATTGGCTGGTCAATCACAAGACTATCAAAGTCGTCAAATCCTTGTCTCTAGACACTTCAAATTTGATGCACATGATAGCTGGGTAGCCAACCACAAGCCTATAGAATTTGGCCACATTGTGATGATTTTTGTGGTTTCCATGGCAACATCACGCAAAATATCTATATGACGCGGTGAACGCGATAGAGGGTAAACCGTTTCAGATAGGGACTTCAAATTTTGCATGTAGGATTGTTGAGGGTCGACAACAAGCATTTTGAATTTGGGTACATTACAATGATGTTGTGATTTCCATGGCAACATCACGCAAAATGTCCATATGACGCTTTGAACGTGATAGAAATTTCAGCTAGGGACTTCAAATTTTGCATGCACGATTGTTGGTTGGTCAACCACAAACCTTTTGAATTTGGGTACATGGCGATAGTTTTTGTGATTTCCATTGCAACGTTACGCAAAATGTCCATATGGCGACGTAAACGCGATAGAAACCTAACCGTTGTAGCTAGAGATTTCAAATTTGCTATGTAGCATTATTGGCTGGTCAATCACAAGACTATCAAAGTCGTCAAATCCTTGTCTCTAGACACTTCAAATTTGATGCACATGATAGCTGGGTAGCCAACCACAAGCCTATAGAATTTGGCCACATTGTGATGATTTTTGTGGTTTCCATGGCAACATCACGCAAAATATCTATATGACGCGGTGAACGCGATAGAGGGTAAACCGTTTCAGATAGGGACTTCAAATTTTGCATGCAGGATTGCTGGGGGTCGACCACAAGCCTTTTGAATTTGGGTACGTTACAATGATTTTTGTGGTTTTCATGGCAACGTCACACAAAATGTCCATATGGCGATGTGAACGCGATAAAAGCTAAAATGTTTCAGAAAGGGACTTCAAATTTGGCATGCAGAATTGCTGGTGGCGATCCACAAGCGCATTGAATTTGGGTACATGGCGAAGATTTTTGTGGTTTCCATGGCAACGTCACGCAAAATGTCCATATAACGATGTGAACGCGATAGAAGCCTAACCGTTGCAGCTAAAGATTTAAAATTTGCTACGTAGCACTGTAGGGTGGTAAATCACAAGCCTATCAAAGTTTAATCTTTTACAAGCCACTGCTAAAGCACCTTCTGCATTCAACCAAATCTTTCAGGCTTTTATATATGCATTTTCAATTCATTGTATACCAATAAACGCTGACTAAAATTGCCTGGCTGAGGGGTTGATGCACGTTTTAGGTGCTGCCTCATGTTCTTCTTGATATCCCTATCCTCGTGCAATTTTCATTCAGTATATACTTGGATTTTAGTGAAAAATATCGTTGGAACCATATTGTGGGATCTCAATGAAATCTTAGTGAAAACCCACCTGATCCCGGTTAAATCCCGGTTAATAAACTACTTAGTGGGTTTAACTAACACACCCAATAGTACACATAGCTTACGTACAGTTCTGTATGCGTTACCTCTGAGAGCTTTAAATCATATAGCCAGAGATATACAACAATCTGCGTCTTCAGGAAATATAATACCAACCAAAATCACTAAAGTATGTCAAGATATAGCGTATGTTCGGTTGTATCGTCCAGTGAACATAATTGAAACATCCCAAGATCAGCTGTTCTTGAAACTCAACTACTTAGATAAAGGACTAGACATTATTAATTTACCTCGAATCCTGAATGGTCCAGAGGTACGCAACACTGTACCAAACTATTTTAAGTTCACAGAACCTGCTTGCATTTCATATAAGTATACTAAATCTATAGCCACCAAAATATTCAATTACTCCAATGCTGTCAAGGAGTTTTACTGGAACTTATACACGTCGGGAGTTATAGTTGTGATTGTGAATCGTTGAACTTTATCTATACACCGTGCAAACATGTTGTGACTGGTGACCTTGATGTGGTGAGTGATAAGGACCTAAGATTACTCCTGATGAAGGAACCTAAATATAGAGAGACGAGAAATATAAATCTGAAGGCCGGCCAGAAGATAGTCCTGTTATTGATTGGTCTAAGCGAGAAAAAGTTGAACCTACAGTACTCGCTGATTGGCTGGACCTCACCAAGAGCAAGGTCGTTGAAACAATACGCCATATTGACAGAAATACCCTTCCCCAAGCAAAGCAAGTACTGAGAATCTTCAATTCGCAAGAAGTTTTAGCAAATCTCTAGCAAATTCGTCATAGTCCCAGCAGACAAAGCTCCAAATAATATAATATTCATATGTAAATATTACTATTACCAGGTGCTGGTTGAAGAATTGAGTATAAACATATCGACATCAAATACGTCTACTTACTCTTAAACTGCATTTACTCTGGAAGATTTATTTCACAATCACAAAACTTTTCTCAGGGAAAGAGGTATTTGTCTTCCAACCAAACATAACGATATACCAAAAGAATACTCGACTCGCAAAATGCATTAATCACCATACTAAGCTAGATTCATAGCTGGTTCTAGAAGCTGCACCACCAAGCTTCTTTCAACGGTGTTGACGAGGGTCCTTCAGGAGGTAAAAGCATTTTGGGAAAGGTATTGCGCCACTATTTCTAAAAATTCTGGCATTGAATGTATGTAGATATTGAAAAACTCAAAATTTCTTACGGAAGAACTTGATGCTAAAGGTCACATACGTACAGACATGTGTCCACATGGGATTTCTCGACTCACTATACTACAATCCCTCATTGGGACCTTATTCACCGTCCAAGTTCATTGATAGTATCTGTGTTCAAGAAAACTGATCGTAGATATATTAATGTCGGAAGCCATAAAGCATTCTTTAGCTCTACTATATACAAGAGATATCATTCATGGGATGTTTCTTTGTTTATAGAGTTGCTTGAATTTCTCATTAAAAATGTATATGTGGAATTTGGCAACACAATATATCAACAGCATATAGGTATTCCAATGGGTACTAATCGTGCACCCCTGTTGGCTAACCTATATCTGTTCTCTTATGAATATGACTATATCCAGGCGCTTTCAAAAACCGATCCATTCAAAGCCCGTTATTCTCATTCACCAAACGCTATATAGACGATCTTCTCGCTGTGGAGAATCGCTATATAAATGATGCAGTCAAGTATATATATCCACCTTCACTGGGTCTGAAGGAAACTACAGATAACCCTACAGGCACATCATATTTAGACCTATGTCTCTATCAAAATGAAACGGAACTTCTCCCTCGTCGACTGTATGACACAAGAGATGATTACAACTTCGACATCGTAAACTATCCCTTTCTGGACAGTAATGTTCCCGCGGGACCTGCATATGGCGTATACATATCACGCCTAGTAGCATTTGATAGATCATAGGTTAAATCTGAGGATTTTAATCAACGTAACAAAACATTGTTGCAGAAACGTATAAAACAGGGCTACACCACCAAGCGCCTCCGCTCAAAGTTTCTCAAATTTGGCGATACATATCGCAACTGATAGCAAAATACGAGCGTACCGTGCAATATCTATGGCGTTACGTTTCGTAACTTATGTCTAATTCGGCTTAAGCCGGGGCTAGGGGCCGCATGAACCCATGTACTTCAGGATCCTCATGGTACTCATATGAACAGTCACAATCAAAGCGTGACTGAGATACATCATTCTTTAGATGACGACTTTACAGCGAATATTATGGATTAAGAATACTGACCAGCGATACGGGTTTGACATTTTTGGAACATCATGATGTCTTGCCGGCGTCACTGAAAAATATTGACCGCTTCTCTCTTGCAGGAAACAAGCCTATGTTTATGTATACTATGATTGTCTTTTTGAATTTGGTGCTAATACTATTATATGGAATATGGAATAGGTCTTTGGATTATGGACGCGGATATTCTCTAATGGACGACGGCTGAATTATGAATGACGGACCAGACGCTTGTAAGTCACTAGGATACAGGCTATATGGCACTGAAATATCCCGGTTATATCCCAAAGAGATTTTTGATGCACGACTTCCTGGATTAATTTATAGCATCTCATTGAGGTTTTAGGTGGGATCCCGCTGGGGTTCTGGTTATAAACAGAACTGGGCAATTGCCTGCACAAAATGTCTTGAAAATTAGCCTTCGAATGTCACGTAAATACGCCGGAACTGCTTAACAGCAACGACATCCCAGTGATGTTGGGCCTTATGCAAGTGTAGCATTGTTCTCTATGTAGACCAGAATCCAGTAGAATATGCTGCATAATGTAGTACATGGAGCTGCAATAGACTGAACAGCTGGGAAGCCTGACAGATGGCCATCCTTTCCATTTTGTTCCAAAAGACATCCATGAACTGCATTACTATCATGATTATTGGCTATCTGTAATTGAATATTCAAAGCACCCCTTGTATACATGACATAAGTGTACTAGTACCTTTTTGCTGGTCATCACATAAAGCTGTGTTTCATCAGAATTGAAGATCAGATCTGAGCTAATCGCATTCCCATCATCAATCACCACAGTTCCGTAGTTTTTTAGCATTTGATCAGATCTCATATACATCTACAACAGACATAACAGATAAATGTATTCATTGAATTGCATGGTATATGTAACTGGCACATGTGAAGAAACATCGAATGCCCCTCAGACAGGTCATTAGTGGAGGCAACATATTGTTTTCACGGATACTTGTAATAACCATGTAAATACACATACTATGGCCTGCAAGGACAGTTAATTTTCTTCCTACAAATATTTTACAAAATTATTCTCTTTCCACATCGTATGTTTCAACATCTCAACCCAGACTTTGATTCACTGGTAGAATTTGTACATATAAGAGCAAAAAATCCGATTATATAACACTTGTGTCAATAACATCGAGCTAACAGTACATTTGTACATGTGTCAAGTACAGGTGTTCGATAGGAGATTCCATTTCGTAAGTCGGGTGAGGTTTCTGCTTTCATACAAGTAACGATCGAATAAAACAAACAAATAAATTACAAGATGAATTTTCTTTCTCAAGTTTAACTGTTCTTTCTATCGTGAACTAGATTAACAAAGCGACACAAATAGGCACAAATTCACGTAATTTCCAAACAGCTGACTCAACTGACAAGATCACTCCCCATTTCAGAGAACACATAAACTCGTCCACTGATATTGACACGATGCCAACCGAGACGGGAGCGACTTACCAATATCAGTGGACGAGTTTTTTCAACAAAGGAGAAAAACGATGTCAAAGTATACCATATTATTTCAACGTTTCATTATAATCTTTGTTGATAATCAATTTGAGTTGTCCAATAGAATAGAATTGTTTTCTCAGGCGTGCTCAATGGTTACTTTACGCACAGTTAAATGTAGTTTGAAAAAGTTCATAAATTTTAGGGCGCGGGCTTCGCCCTTGCCCTAAACTATAAACTTTCCCAAACTAACTGTGCGTAAAATAACCATTGAGCACGCCTATGAAACCACTATTTCTTAAATGACCTTCAACTGTCAAGTACCTCTTTTCACTAAAGTGCAAATCAAGAGTTGCTACTCTTAGCCTCATGTCAAATGTAAATTGCTCCGACGTGTAATTATCGAAGTAAATATTTGCACTGTTTATTGGCCACTATCATTATAGTACAATGGTCGAAACCCTACATACCAAACATAAATGCCAAGTGATGTTATTGAGATGGGGGAATTCTGGGACTTGCGCATTGCAATTGAGATGATGTTTACTATACGTCTCTATTGGGACAGGTTAATGGAACGCATGCGTAAGTGTTTATGTCTATCGTAACTTAAGCACGTGCTATGCAACGATGATCCAGATCCGACATGGGGTCATTACACTTCAATTGTTTTCTTGTCTTACTGGTCATGCCTGTGTGCAAATCCTTGTATCTGGCGTAGCATGTACATGTACAATTGCTTTAACATATAATGGAAATTTTACAATTGGAATCTGAAATGTTGTCAAAGTTTTCTAGAAAAAAAGACCTTAGGATACATCCCAATCTGAGTACTGCCTGCAGCTTGCCCATACATGTACAGTATTGTGAAATACAGTAACAGAGAGCAAATACCTTCAGAAGGTATCCATCGGAAGTCCCTAGGAATATCACAGTATCGTTGGACTGTGTTTGGACAGATTGGATAGCTGTAACAGTTCTGTTCTTCTCCATCACATAGGCAGGATTTGGGCTGCGCAGAGGGTACAATCCTATAACACCTTTATAACCGTCATAGAGATTGCACACAGGGTCTGGAGCTGTGATCTGAGGACAATATAACCGACACAGAAAAAGTGATCATCTGTGAACTTAAAGCAAAATACAGAAGACTTCTGACAAGTTTGAAGATAATAAAATGCTGGCTGGAATTGTTTCAGTAAATGTTATGTTCAATAATGATTTCAACTGATACTAAAACCATTTTGGCCAGAAGTGTACTGTTTGACAAAATAAGCGGATCAAAACAGATGTGGCTTATCAAAATTTCAATTGACATTGTCCATCTTCAATTCGGCCCCTTATTTCGCCTCGTTCAGTATGTAAAATGACATCAGTTGCTTGGGACAATTATCATGATTATAAACCTATATGTTTGGGAGACAAGTACATGTGCATGAACATGTAACAACACTTACAGTATTTAGCGTTTGACAATGATTCGCTGCATGGTCCCAGTAATATTCTCCTGTCGATAGCTTATTTGATGCATTATAACAAGCGTCAAGATTATCTCGTAACATGTTGCTGACATCACTCATGGGAAACATACAAACTGCTGTTGAAACTGAGGGGTTCAATACTTCAGGATCAGTGCCATTGGTGAAGGAAGCCACTAACAGATCTCCTGTAGAAGTTCGTACTATGGTCGCTGCAACAACTAGATCATGACTAGTTCTGCCAGCTTTGCCAGAATCACACTCCAGTTTCATGTCAATCAAAGAGTTGTACTGTTCATCATCATCACAAAGCTGTATAATCTTGGATACATACTCTGTACTTGACAGAGTCAACTTTTGGTTGGTCACAAAATAGATGTAATTTCTGTATGTAAACCCAGATTTGTAATATACCTTATAACTATCTAACTGATCATTTCTGATTAAAGCACTAGATGAGGCTGAATCATCATGTAATAACTGGAAAATTTTATTTCCAGTGAGCGATCTAGTTGCTAATGATTTCACAGCAACAGGGTCTACACCAAAGCTAGGTCCTCTTGGGCCAGAGTATGTAGTTCCCACAGCCATCGCCTTCTGAGTTGCATCTTCAGGATTTAGTATCAGAATAGCCCGAGTTGTTGCTTTAGGTGCATTAGGTGTTACCCAAGTCTTGGGATCCTTAGTAGGTGAGTCTATCACTACACTGACACTGGAGAGATCCCTTAGTTCACAGGTTCCCTGAAAGATAGATCCACAAACAATCAGATTACCATCATGTTTATTCACCAGCAGGATTTTGTTGTAATTGTCCATTGGTGATATATCTGCACATATTGTGTCAGGTGACGGATCACACGTAATGCTGTCATTATGAGGACCTATTATGCTCCGTTCCTCGAAATTCAGATTTGAGGTTAACTGAATCAACTCATTCTTGGCACCAATGTAGATTGTTTCCAATGATGATGTAGGATTCTTGTACAATGCCATGTGCTGAAATTCAGTAACATTGTAATTTCCATGATTAGGGAATTCATCTTGCCCTGCTGAGCCAGATATGAAAAGAACCAGCAGAATCAGATATGAGGCAACATTAATGCTCATGTGTATGTGTTGCCAGCTGTTGGCAGTTTGGGAACAAGATGATTGTAAAGGGCAACAAATTCCCCATCCTCGCTTCATAGTTCTCCGATGTGTTCAGATGTCATCTACACGAAGCTGCCAATCTGAAATACACAAAAATAACATTACTCGTGTTATTGCATGAATCATTAATGTCTTCAAAGTTAACTTATCAATCTAATGTTCACGTCCTCAGGAAATGTCTTACATTGTCTTGTATTGAACAGGATTCCAATCGAGGTGTGTAAGGAAAACTCGGACCAAAAAAAAACTTTTTCTGTATATAAAAAGCACACTATTACAGTAATTTGTCGTGTCCTTTCAATGTGTGAAATGTGACCACAAATTGAAGAATCCAAATACTGATCATCAGTTACATATGAATTTACATGTACTTGTGAATTACTGAGGAAACCAATTGATTACTGGCAGTAACTTATCACTAAGTAAAAGCAACTATTTTATGAGCTTCTAGTGCTATGTGCAGTTATCCACAGGTAACGGTATTTTCTGGTCGCCCTTTCTTGATAGGGGGGTGAGTGAGTGAGTGAATATGAATTGCCGTTGCTTTCAACACTATCTCAGTCATATCACGACGTTTGATTCCGATTCCTTTCCATACCCAGAAACCACACGTGTATAGGGTCCTGTTCCCAGTTTAACACCCGGGACATACAGTGTGGAAGTTTGTCAGTTACTTGCTGACGGGCGGTGATTCTCTTCGCGTACTCAACCAAACTGACTGTCATTATATGAGTGAAACAAATTTGAGTGCGACATTAAATCAAATCCCCCCATCCTTACCAAGAGGGTAAAGTATTTCACGATCTGCCTGTTGATATTTGCCCTTACACACATATAACTTTAAATGCACTTTACATCTTACATGCACTTCTCCGTGCTAACTGTTGCAACAATCTTGCTGTCCATTTAACCCTTTCAGTCTAACAATACATCAAAATGTTACACTGCCAAAAATACCCTACTTATTTAAGATAATGCCCTAAAATTTTCTTGAAATAAGATAATTATACTCGAAATAAGTTAAATTTTAAGATTGTTTTTCTTGTATAAGTAAAATATTCTTACCACTTATCTCGAGTAAAATTATCTGATTTCAGGAAAATTTTAGGGCATTATCTTAAATAAGTAGGGTATATTTGGCAGTGTAACAGCCCGACTATACACCAGAGACCTACATCCTAAAAATGACGCTCAGGTAAGTTGGCTGACTGGGTATATCATAAAAATAACAAACGCCAAATTTATATGTGCATCATCAGAAATAATTCATGTGGCCTTGTATATGACGTGATTGAAAATGCTTGATTCCCTTTATGACATTTTTTTTATGTTTTATGACACTCGCCCAGACCTAGTAGCTATCCTGACAAGCCAGACTAAGTTTTACAATTTTCAGTCCAAAGTGGTTCCACTACTCCCACTGGCCAACTATATTTTTACTTTCCTTTTTTAGGCTACTTTTTACCTTAGACTAAAATTTTCTCTTGAAAATCCACAATTGTGAAATCAAAAAAGTTCCTGAACCCAATTTGGCATACATGAGAGAGAGAGAGGGAATCAAGGTTTAACGTCGCGTTCAGCAATATTTCAGTTATATAGCGACGATCAAATAAAGTTCTAAGTATTCAAGTTAATAACTTAACGATTTCTCTCAGATAACCTAAGATAAAGTCTTCGTTCACCCGACTTTGAAAAGTACCACCGATGCCCAACAAATGTTTGCCACGCCCAAATGTCGGCAAACGCGTTTACTTATGAAATGTTGTATTTTGACCTACAAGTTAATAAATATTTGGAAGCTTTATTCTTGCGTCGCTAATACGAAAAGAGAGCCGACTAGAATGTTTTAGCTATTAATCAATTCACCTTCTTGGTTAGTTATATGTCCAGAAAAGTAGAATACGACATATTCTATTCAACTGTGACGATATCAATCAGCGTCACAAGTCTATTGCAAAATCTGGTCCGAAAAGGCAACTTTCTCTTTGATTATTCATATCGAAAAGCGTAGCTAGCAGGAATTAGCTTGTGTCTAATTTCGATTTAACGGCTACAGTATCCATTAGTACTCGTCGATGCTAAGAGATTTGACAGGAACATCATGACGTATGCCGGCGGAAAAATGTTAACTGATTCTCTCTTGCGAAGAAAAGGTTTTGCGTTCATTTATATTTCAAGGACCATGCAAAATCTCTCAAGGAAGTAAGACCGGAGAAAAAATAGGTTTCAGGAAATAAACTCCGTTACCACCCGTGATCTCGAGCTAACCAAAGACTCTGAGTCAAATCTTAACGAAAGACAAAAAGGTTATTTTCCTGTACATTTATTGAATTACAGATGAACGGATTTAATTTCAAGCATGTTATTGAGATAAATAAATGTACACAGAACATCAATTATTGAAATACATGTAATTTAAATTATTCTTTACTTCCTGTGCAATAATTCTTGAATTAGGCTACAGATGTATTTTTAGGTTTTCACGAAATTTTATTTTCGCACAAAACTTGATCCATTATTCTTCATATTCCATCCATATCATGACAAAATTGTAAGCCGAAGCGGTAGAAATACATACGATGATATGTATCTTATGATATACTGTTTTAGACTCACACGTGGGTTCGTTGGTTAAAGAAACAGATAACCTTCTGAGCTGTACTCCACGTAAACATATTTAATGCACAAGCTTTCGACTCTCATGCCTTTTATTTACTGGCAATTTTATGAAATTCAGCAAATCACCTGATAACGGCTCCGGCATGAGAGTCGAAATCTTTTGCATTAAATATATTTACGTGGAGTACAGCTCAGAAGTTTGTTTATTTCTATTTATATATGTCTTGGTTGAGAAGAAACCTATTGTGAATCATTTATTCGTTGCCCAATCAATATAAAAATTGGGTTGCATACGGATCACGTACTTCAGTTTCAATCAAGTTTTTATTTTGACTTGAGAGAATTAAATCTTGGCCAAACACGTCCATATCCTGCGTGCATCATGGTCAATTTGCATGTTGCATCTTTACATATATGTGTAGAACGTTAATCATTACCCAAAAAGCATTACAAGTTCTATTCAGTACACAGTCCTAAATTGTGGACAGGGGGAATCTCTCTTATGTGTATCTTATTAAAAATTTCGTATTTCTTATCTGGGTCATTGTCAAATTATCAGGTACAGAAAAACATGTTCAAGTATGTCATTGAAAGAATGAAATTCAATGTCATTTAGTTACCCAATCAACAATTTTACTCGGTATACAGTCTAGATTCATCCAAACATTGTTTTTGGTCATGGAGATTTCCGGTAGTCCGCTGGTGGTTTTGGACTTTGGTGGCCATTTTCTATGGTTTTGCCTATTTCCCCAATCTCCCTTTCCTAGGTTAAGAGATATTGATTTCCTTTAACCCTATCTGGCCTGGACTTTTTGGGACCTGTCCAGGCCTGGAGGCGCCGAAATGCCCCCCCCCCCCCTAATTATTTTTCTTATCCCTTAAGCTAGGGGGCTGAAACTTATTACACTATGCCTTTGTGTCAAGCTCTACCAGAAAATGTAAAACAAATTTAAGATGGCCGCTTTGATGACGTCACAGTGATGTCATTTTCAAAAACGGCATTTTTTGGTCGATTTTTCGGTCAGATTTTCCGGATTTTTTATTTTTGCAATTTCTCCATCAAAGCTTCATGAAAAATTAGCAAATATTAATATGATATTAAATGAAATAGTTTTTGCCCACTTTTCATTGCGGAAAAGCAGAAATTTTGAAGAAATATGATAAAAACATAACTTTTCTGGTACCCCACGTAGGCGCCATCTTGAATTTACCCATGATCCTTTGCTCGGGGGGTTATGCAAATAGGCTCAAAATGACCCCAATAGGATAAGCTATAAAGTCACGAAGTTTCAGCTCTCTATTCTTTGCCGTTCCGGAGATGGTGCAGAAAGTTTGGTAGGGGGGCCATAATGCCCCCGCCCCCCACCCCAGGCCAGGTAGGGTTAAAAGTCTTACTAGCCTACCAGAGCTCCAGAAGAAAAAGCCCCAAATAGCGTAGGTGTACCGGGAAAAAACGCACCCGGATCTGATCAAAAAATTCATGTACCGGAAAAAAGCACCATACTTGTAGAAAACGCGACCATACCTGAAACAAAGTAATCGCGTATCTGTTTATGAAATCACGCGTACTGGATTAAAGGTCTGATCAAAAAGTTCATGTACCGGAAAAAAGCACCATACTTGTAGAAAACGCGACCATACCTGAAACAAAGTAATCGCGTATCTGTTTATGAAACCACGCGTACTGGATTAAAGGTCACCCACAACTTGGCTGACAACGCCGAAAACGACAGTGAGGTGGAGTGGATTTTCTTCAGTTCCTCTCACTACGTCAATACCAGAACAATAACACACCTTCTAAAACCCCCAGCATATCCCGGCCTAACTGTCGCCCTGCGTACTTTTCTCCTGAAACGCGATAGCGATCGAGGATTGACAGTTTTCGACTAAAGTCATTTCTTGAGTTATTTCCCTTTTCCAGTAAACAATGTTTTGAACTTTCCCTCTCGTTGCTTTCGAAATAAATATTAGAGAGCTCACAGCCTTCCTTCAAGATAGTATAACTTGTGGTAGGCAACAAAGAATAAAAATTGTCTGAATGCCACACGAATTATTTATTATTATTTCTTTGATACCGTATCTTGCACTGTTGCCACAAATCTCACACAATCCCAAGCTTAGCTCACGGACACACGACTTTGATGAAACGGAATCAACACACTGGATTTGCTTCTCACATCCCCCGACTTACATTGTGATTCAACCATTATATGTTGGGGAGAATACGGTCGTCGAGTTCAACGTTTTTCCACTTCATTTAATGGGGATATGTCAATGGAAATGTTTTGAAGGTGTCTCTCAATTAGAGTACTGGTGCGTCTTCACAATTGTTGTCAGCAAGCGTTGGTCTTCTCCCAACCTTCCGTCTCTCTAAGATGTTTGAGGAGTGATTGCAGTTTCTTAAAAATACAGTGATGCACAAAATAAAATAAAATGTCCCCAAAACGAATTATCTAGAAACAAGCTGAACAGACCCTATGGGGTTTAATATTGAAAAGTATGCGAATATATGCAATCTCTTGACAGTACGTTTCTGCATTTGTGTGATTGGCAATTATTATGAATATGTTATACCATAGTACACAGCATGTATACGATGCATTTAAATACTTTATATCATAGCATAGAATCAAACAAGATTACTACATTTATACCATGCTATAAAATAGAAATTTATAACAAAGATGGCTAATTGTGGGTAATGTATACCATGGTTCAAAATCATTATACCACTCTGAAATAATTGGATGGGAAATTAATCAGATTGGAATTAGTGACCAATCTGTTCGATTGAAAATTCACAGCAGATTCATGTTATCGTTTTCAATCTATTACATTGGATATTTTCAATCCTACAAAAGATTAAATTTCTATCTAATTGTTTATAGATAATTATTTTGTACAACACAGCCAGAAAAGGTGATGAGCCTTATTTATGATCACCTTTAATAATGATAGTCATTACCTCTGAAGAGTGATGAACAATGATTGTAAATTTAGTTCATCACCTTTTAAGGGAGATGAGGCAAAATCATCATCCACAAAAGGTGGTAACCGTCACCATTTAAAGGTGATGGCCACCTTTTTTCTGGCAGTGAATGGTATGAAAATAGTATACCCTGGGATAAAATAATCATCTAGGACACAGATGGCCAACGGGATTTTCAAAAATACGGGTTATTCTATAAACTATTGATCAATTACCCCGAGTTTTCACGTTTTTTTACTTCAGACCAGCAGCAACGAGTGACGGAAAGTTCGAAATATTGTTTACTTGAAAAGGAAAATAACTGTTGCAAAAATTGATTTCCGTTGAAAACTGCAAATCGACGATCGGTATCGCGTTTCAGGAGAAAAGTACGCCACAAACTACTTAAATGGCAAAGCGACAGTTAGGCCGAGGTATGCCGGGGTTTTTAGAATGTGTGTTATTGTTCTGGTATTGACGTACTGAGAGGAATACAGTTGAATTCACATCACTGTCGCTTTCGGCGTTGTCAGCCATATTGCATTGTCATGGCATCAGATTGCATATCCCATATTGTCATATATATCTGTTTACCGACGGTTTGGAGGTTACAAACTCTGACGTTGGGAGGATGCCATGTTGTGGGTGACATTGAATCCAGTACGCATGGTTTCATGAACAAATGGGTCGCCTTTTGTACCAGTATGGTGCTTTTTTTTCGGTACATGAGCTTTTTATCAGATCCGGGTGGGGTTTTTTCCGGTACCTACAATTTTTGTTCAAGTTTGTGAAATTTTTAAACATATTTGGAGCTTTTTCTTCCGGTGCTCCGGTAGGCTTGTCTTATACCCGAGAATTTTGGGCGGAAACATTTATCCAATTTGATAAATTTTGATAGACATACTATTTATATGATTTTTTCATTCTCTGTGTTTTCTGGGTTTTCAAATGGAGCATGGGTCAGTTTGTTTAACAGTGTCTACAGCTAACAAGCGCTGGATGAGCGCAAAGACCTCCGTCGAGACAACAGGGTCCGTAGTGGAATACATCACTGAATAACATAGGGCCGGATGCCAACCTCAATTTTGCATTTGTTGGGCGTTAACTTCACCAATGGTAATTAACCTGGGATTGAGGGTTCCCCACTAGCATGTCCAGCTAGGGATGTGGAAGTCACATTCCCGGCAAATAATTTTTTTTTTCACGTGCTTGAAATATTGAGGTATGGAATAGAGTATATTGATGGAAAAACTGGAATATTGCTTGAGACATTAGGCCCTTCCCACCCCCACCTCCCCTGAGAGGACGTCCCCACCCAAATCAACACGTTAGCAGCAGAAATGAGACCCTATGTGCCTTGTTTTACCAACTTGCTTGTGATTTTGTGCTATACATCAACACTTCATATTTTGTATGTGTACAGTATAGCATCCTCATTGACAGAATCCTCTACAAAACACACATGATTTTAACAACACTCCTTTCTGATCTGTCTCAGCATCAGTGATGAGGACTGATTTTGTATACTGGTGTTACAGGTCACCTTCACCATAATGTATAAATTACCATGGACTTGTACATCTATCACATTCACAATGATGATGACTGATGAGAATATTGCCCATATGGAACAAATGGTTGGATTTCAGCTAATAAAAAATTCATGTTAATGATAAACAACATACAATTAATAATACTATCAAATAATTATGTTTATTCCTTGTCGGCATCAATATAATACAGACAATATTATGACTGAATCATGGTAACAGATATTCAAGGGTATATATGTCTACACTAAACTGAAGGAGACCCATGATGCGTATTATATTATGTTGTAAAACTTCACTTGCTAATCTCGATTATGTTGCTTATTGTGAAAATAAATGAAGTTATGAAAATAAATTTAATATGATTGCCCATTGCCCTCAAATTAGAAATATCTTCAGCAGCTAAAGTTAAGCCAATCATAACAATATATAACACCATGGTATTGTTGTAATATCACCCAGGTATTGATCTTTGGTTAAGAATGTAATGAGATACATATACCTGTTCTTCGTGTTATTCTGTATGCACTTCATTCTATATGTATTTTATACATGTACATATACCAGAAGTCGAATTGAAATTTGAATAAAATAATCAAAATATGTTCGGTTTTTACCTCTACTCAGGAAATGAAGTCTTTGTTTCTAGAAGCTAAATCATTTTAGACACATTCAAGTCCTCACCTGGTCAAGGGAGATAATTTTGTAAAAAAAAATTAAAACAAGTATAGATCCACACTGGTGCAGACCAGAAAGTTTTATGACCTTTGATGATATTTGTGGAGCATGCTGCAGGACTTCAACTTTCATGAATCTGATATTATCCACACAATCCCATTCTACATGATAGTTTTGCCATAGCACCGATAAACTAGATCCCTTCATTTATGTGGTCTAGATCCAGGAGCTATTGGGAGCTGCAGGTTTTGTAAAAGTTAGATCCAATTATTCTGAGAGAAGGAATGAAGTCCGGCATGGTTGTTTTAAGTTAGAACTGGGCATCCTTGGAAATGTCTGACCGATTGACACATGTATCACTCTGCCGGTGGTCATTACATGTATAGTGTTTATTTCCTGAGGAATCAGCTGATTTCCAATGGGTGGTGGGGGGGGGGGGGGTTTGTGGCCAATCACTGACTCTGATTTTCACCACCTCTGTCATTCCACACCTTTCTGACACAGCTGAACCAATCAATAGTCTGTTTTGGTTTTTCCATTTCATCCAGTACATCCATTGTGTAACAGTCCTGTTGCATCTGATATCAGAAGTGCTGAATCCATGACCTGCAGGTTGGAATCAATTGTATACATATTTAATATCAAAACTCACTTCATTGAAAATGTTGATGGCCTTCATTATATTTCATTCTTTCGTCATACACAACAAGATGAAATCCATTATACCAGTTCGCACCTTTCATACGTGTACTCAATAGAACTGGGACCTGACCATGTTACAAGAATTTGCAAAAGTATGAAATGAGAACTGAGTACTATGAGAACTTAATCCAATCTATGAGTGATCAATAATATGAATTCTGAAGAACGTTGATGGATCTTGACCACTGGTAGGATTGGAGTTCATGTTAGTGGCATGATCATGATAAGAATCCAGTATATCATAGTCTAGAACAGGATTGTTTATATCAGTAACTTCTCTATGGAGCAATATTTTGACAAACAAAAATTAAATCACAAAAGAGAATACGTATACTGTGTTTGAGGAATATTTCTGTCTCCCCAATGGAAGGCGAAATTTGAATGAATGGTCTGTGTTGTCAGTATGTCTGATGTCCCCCTTGCAAAGACAAGAACATTTTCTATGTAATTTATTATTTATTGATATATTTATTGATTTTCTTTTTGTCTAATTGTTTTCCGTTCAAGTCATTTGGCATCTCTAAAACCTTAAATGTATATCATGTTCTTTAGTGATAGTGTCTGTTTGGTTCCAGATCACGGAGGCTGAACAAAGCATCTGAAATGTGATCGTATGGCAAATAAATGCCCAGTGGTATGTCCAGGGCTTAAAACTAAAAAAAAAATTGTGGAAAGGTTCCATCAGTCAAAAATCTCAATAATGTAGGCCTACATGCGGAATGTAGACAGTACTTTGTTTCAGCTACAAATCAGGATAAGTTTCCAGAATATCAGGTTTTAACAAGCAAATTATTTTTCATCAACAAGTGTCACAGCACACAATGTGGATGTCACAAAACTGTTAGGATAAATGAAAAGAAAAGGTTTACAATGTTGTCAAACAAAAAGTATATGTGTATTATTTATCAGCTTTATTAAATAAGTTTACAGACTCAAGCAGCTAGATCAATTCGGTGCTTCTGCAAAATCAAACCATTATTCAACTGGAAAATGCCAAAATAAATAACCCGACACCGCCTCCCCCCCCACCCTTCCTCCCCCAGGAAATATAATTTATCAGCAAAATTTAGAATAACTGTTTTTAAACACCCATGCTGGTGGATATCACCAACTGAAAGAAAAAAAGTATCAGAAAAATCAGGGCATGGTCGATTGTGCTTTTGTCTTCCAGTCAGTGTGTACATGACCTCCCGTGCATTTGATATGCAACAACAACAACTTGGGCTATTGGGTTGGCTTCGACATAAGTCATCAGCCGTCAAATACTTTACGATATATAGAAATGGCGGGTGGTGTACCAGGAATGATTGTGTTGTAATGACATAAAACGGCGGCAATAAACTTGGAAAACGGCAAAAATTCGCATTGTCCATCTCTACAAGCTAGAGAGCCGCCATGTTGAATCTCCCGATGGAAGCGGCCAACATTACGTGTAACTCGTGAAGCGTGATGGGAGGTGGAACCCGACTACAGAAGCAAGGCCCATGAAATGCATTGCAGTGAGGGTTCCCCATTATTTCAATATTGTCCAAACACTTGGCCTCAAAATTTCGTCGGGAACCATGACAATCCCTATTGGAAATCCTATGAGTCGTGGGTTCCCCATATGACAATTATTTGGCGGGAGATTTCACGTTGCTCTACTAGACCTCCGTCTGATCGGCGGAGGTAAAAAATGCCCTGATTTAATGATTTAAATCATGTATTTCTTACACAAACACAATTAAATTGGACTACCCGCTCAACTGATAGTCTAGTTTCACTCAAGCTTTTCTCTGCTGAAAAAATGTTCATTCCCGTGGTCAAATTGCTACAGTCTAACATACTTGAAGTGACATGAAAGAAGAGAAAATTGACATTCCAAATCTCGATTTAAAAAGTTAGTAATATTAACAAATGAATAAAAGGCTATGTCATACAGTGAAAGCAAGAAGTCTTCTCACCCCAACCGCCCCACCGCCTCCCCCGTCCCCACATTTGCACCGATCCAACCCCACTGATCAATTCTATTGATCCCTTAGTCCTGCTTGTATTGTGGTTGTCTGGGTGGCGACTGCTCACTGAATGTTGGATTTGATGAAGCTGTACTACTTGTAGTTTCAGTAGACGTAGGCGTATCGGATGTAGCATTCATGTATGCAGCATGTCCACAGTGTTAACTAATGTTAAATTTCCACAGGTGTCATCTGTGACCATGAGTTTAATTCACTATATGTCAGCATTGCATGCGAGGACGTGTTACAGACCTAACTTCTTTAGAAATATACTGTATTCATGTGATTAATTATGGAAACGCAATTTGCCTGATGATTGTCAATTGTGTCAAATGTTAGTAGCAGTTAACATGATAGTCTGGTAAATATTTTCTATTTACTAAAACTAACATGATAAATCAGCATATCCAAACTAGATATATACAGACACATTCCGAATATTTCTGCAAATACCTGTAATACTAATAAACAAGATATCATCCTTACCATAATTACACCAAATACAACCAAAAAATCTGTACTACCCCAAGAAATCTTTTGGTTTTTCCAGTAGTGATATATGATACAGCATTTCTTTCGCCTAGAGAGACATGTTGCTCCTTCGCAACCAGGAAGTTTAAAAAATGTGTTCTTTTGTGTTGAAACGCACGAACTGTGACGGAAGTTTGTTCTGTATTGTATATCTCAGAATTATATATAACTCGGTGGGCTCCACACAATGTGGAAAATTTAGAATGTGGGTTGTGAACCTCTTCTAAAAAAGTTTAGATTATATATATTCAATGAATAAGATCCCAATAAGTCCCGGCCTATTTTGTCGAAGGCCCAGGTTGCCATGGTGCTTGTTTGAACAACGACAGTTGTGACCCTGCATTTTGACACGTTCAGTCCAACCCGATTTCAGACGGCTCAATAGACCTGAAACCTGATGACGTTTTATCCCACTTCTATCCCATGATGCAATGTATATCCGTGACAATTAAATGGCAGGTGGGGGGAGAGAGAGAATTAAGGTTTAATGTCGTGTTCAGCAATATTTCAGCTATATAGCGACGATCAAACAAAATTCTAAGTACTCAAGTCAATAACTTAGTAATCCAACACATTAAAACATACACACATCAAAACCGATTTCTCTCAAATAACCGAAGATGCAGCCCTCCCTCATCCGACTAAAGATCTTCCAAAGTAGTCGCTCGATAAAAAGCATCTCTGACAATCTTAAAATCTGTGCAGTCGATAAGGATATGTTGCACCGTGAGATCTTCATGGCATGGAATACACCTTAGGACTGGCTTTTTTTTTAGTAAATATTCGTGAGTTAATCGTGTGGGGATCGTGATACAGGTCAGCTACCCAGTCACCCCCCTCATGTAACATGACATCAATGTAATTGCCAACGAGAGGTCCCTGGACTGGCCCAGCCTTTAGAGCAAGCTTCAATTTAATGTATCAGGTTGCATATAGGACTTCACGCCTTGCGATTGTACTATACGTTGGCTCTTAAATCATTGTACTTAAGCGTTACTAGCAGAACCTATTTGTGGCGATCGATAAAGTCGACCACAACGACTGTTGTGGCAAGCAGACGGTGTTATGCTTCGAGCTCATCGAGAGCTTACACAACAATCCGACAAGGCTTTGGTGTAAGACCTCCCATTGAAAAGGTAATATCCTGGACAAAAGACTGACAATACAACTTGCAGCAGATCCTTTGTCAATTATATTTAGTGAATTTTACACCAAATCGTTGCCAACAATACAATCCTCAGTTAAGCCTGGTCACGATAGGCAACTTGCGTTTGTAAATCCACGTTGGACACCCCTGCCCAATACCATTGATTGATTTGCTGCGCAAAGTTCGACAATAGCCGAAACGTTCTCTGCGACTCTTCCTCCTAACATGTATATGGAACAGATCTCGACTGTGATTGAGAACGACCCATGAACACTAAAAGGGTACCGGTATTATGGTTATGGTTGCTTTTTAGACGCCAGACTTCTTCAATTTTCCCCACGTCTTGCATATCGCTCCAATTTACCCGAGATATCTGTCATACGTTACAGACAGTACCGTCGCATTAGCACGTGTGGATAGTACTGCCAGTTTTTTTCTTTTTTTCCCCCTACTCCAAGTGTATCGTAGACTGAAGCTGTCTATCATCATACTGATGATTGTCGAGTACCGCAGACCGAAGTACGAGATGTGCTGTTGTCCATGTATGTGCTCATCGAAGATAATTTCACTGTACAATCACCAAGTGGGCTTCAATTGTTGTTAACGTTATCACCTAACGTGTTGTTCACTGAATAAAGAATGAGATTTCAAACACCATGTCTGGGTTACTACTTTTGTTTCTACCACAGTTTTATGACGTTTTACAAAGTTTTACAAAGCGGATTATAAGGACCAAAATATATACATATATATAGCCCGTCGGCACTGGTCATCACCGATGAGACAGCTCGACAATAACGGCATGAAATAATTAAACAATTCCAGTATATGTACCTTGACATATTAGTAAACCATCTACTCGATCTGGAGAAGGAATCTGTAAGTGATAGCTTTTTGGCAGAGTCGTTGGGTCTTTTGTCAGTATCGTCGATTCGGCGAAACTGAGGTAAGTTGATGCGTCGATGGTATTCCTTGATCACAGATCATATTGGATCTCCGTCCTGGATAAACCCTTGAAGAAACAATTCCACGTCATTGTTCTGTCACCGTCTATAACTAGAGCCTATATAGGCCTTGGGATGTAATCTACGAACGGAGGAGTGGATTTACCATAGCGAATTTGGGGTGTATGAATACGGATGGATTTCGGTTTACCAATTCAGGACAACAGGCTTCACCTCCAATCCAGCTGGAGTGTAATAATACAGGGGGACCATGTGTCTCAGTTTATACATTCTTGCATGTGCAGATATCCAGTGACTGTAATTGAGTCAAGGCTTCGTTTGAGAGAAATAAAATGTATATTTCCATTTTTATCAATACTTATAGAGAAACTGGAAATTGAGCTTTTCTCCAGTATAAGTAGATCTTTTGCGACATCTGCAGAAATTAGACAACACAGCTGTCTTTTAATGAAGATCCATCAATATAAAAATATATAAAATACTTTTCGGACGGGAACAATTATCACTGTTACATAAATTGAATGAGCACCAATGCGGTTAATAATACTAGGCAGTGTTATCCACAGGTGTTTGTCAGCTGAACTACCTGTGGTTATGGTCAATGATAAACAACACAAGATGAATCATTCCCCCTCGACCTCCGACATAATTACAGAAATCTGTTCACCTCTTTATTGCGCATCCTAATTCATTCCTTGGAGGCTTATTTGTGCATGCTGTCACCCAAAGATTCTTGTAATCCGTCACATACGGGCCGTAAATCATCCAAAGACGCTGAATTTTAGCCTCCTTAAAACTACTGTTACAACTTCAGCAGAACTTGGCAATCTCTGTTTTATTGCCGTTCAGCGCCCAAGGCCAGACTTGACGCTGATTGGTCAATAATTCGAACAACAAGAACAACACATGCCTTTTTGCTATGGCGGAATTACAACACGGGGCACTTTTGTTGCTCTGTGTCAAATGACTGTGTTTGATAAAAGTGAATTTCCTTTGAAATTTAGGTTTTCGAGTTATTTTATTGACCAATCAGCGTCAAGCGTGGCCTAATCTTCGCCCGGTTATTCCGGGACCACGTGAAAATGCAAAGTTTCGTGAAATCAATGTCATTGACTAATAAATGCCCAGTGTTACGTCCAGGGCTTAAACAAAAGTCAGCAAAAAAAATCCAGTCAAATGTGGACCTGCCGAACATTTTCGAATTCCATTTCAGTTTTCCATCACCTGCAACAAAATTCAACCAGACACGAAATTCCATTACTTCAAGACTTTTCTCTGGAAAATGTGGTTTTCACAATCTGCCATTTTCCTGTTTGTATCTACACAAGTGGGACTTTACGGCAGTTGTCGTAAAAAACAAGCAGGCAAACGAGGGCTGACCTAATCTCAGACATGACCATAACAACATTGCATTATAGACAACTCAAAGGTTGGTAATTCTCATATCGGTCAACGGAGATAATACAGCAGAAAAAAGTGTGAGCTGATCAGAAACAAAAGTCTTATTTTTGTGGCCTAATTACAGGATTCAACTGACCATACATTATGTATCTTGACTATAAACCAGACAGAAGGGTCAGATCAGATATCATACCATAGCAATGTACCATGAATATGCTAATTAATGTCACAAGTAAGAGAAAGTCTGTTGTATTAATCATTAGATTAGTACCCTGATAACTAAAACGTAAAACTTTTCTAAACATTTTTACACCCTGGAAACTCATAAAGTCTTATACGACCTGCATGCACTCCTGGTGTCGAGGGTGATGTGTAGGGTATATTCAAAGGCGGCGACTTTGGGGGGGAATGGGGTATTAGTGTCATTTAAAGGTTCATAAAGGATCGACCCACCGGGTATTAATATGTCTATAATAATTTCTTTATTTCAGTGAAATATTGTCATGGTTTCCTGGTAATAAAATATGATTGAACCATCTCAGAGGACTTAAGTGCAATATATTACTTCTTTTGTCCCAGTGACAAAAAAAAATTGAGATCAATGATGACGGCATATTTGTCAGTCAAATTTCACCGGTCAATGAAAATCAACAATTAAAGAAAATCCCACTTCGTTTCTGTTCGATCCAAAATTCTGAATACTTCAACGTAGACAATTTTGAATATTTCGATCCCTGACAAACATTGACAGGCCATCATGCAGAGAAGAGATGGAACTGTTAAACAGGCTAACATTATATCTGTTCTGTTACAAGTAGTTTTCTCTTCTCCTCACCCTCTAATTTGCCATCGTGATATGCCTGAACATTTTTTTGAAAATGACCAGCTCTATTCACTCACTCACTCTTTTCAGTAACTTCAATAGAGGAATTACCGTACTGGTGATGGGTTCAAAATCCTGCAAGAACAGCCCTCACAATTAGCCACGGCAAACAGCATTTGCCGTGGTAAATGCTGGGGTAAAATCCCTTAGCGACGGCACTTTTTTGCCGTGGTTGTTGTTGTAGTTGTCAATAAACAAAATAGGGTCTATTTTACCATCGTTTTTCTTAAGCGATCAAAAATCAAATGAACAATTAAAATCTGCATTCCTGCAAAAAAGAAAGCAAATTAAAAGCAAAAGCTGATATCTACCAGGACATGTGATATCATTCGGGGAAATCTCTGCAATACACGACTAAAAAGTAAATCACATTGCCATTTTGCAATCACCGTCCTGCATAGTATTCACGCAATTGTTCTTTTCGTAAGGTTGATGAACATTTCATGTAATGGTTGCAGTCAAATTTAATTCTGGTGCTTCTATCGCACAAGTCAACATTGGTGGAAGAATATACAAAGTTATGGGGAGAGGATACGCGATACATATCGCGTGCTGATAGTGAACTACGAGCGTAGCGCGCAAGGGCTATGGCGTTACGTTTCCTAACTGGTCTGTAATTCCGCTTAACCCGGGGCTAGAGGCCGTATGAACCGATGTATTTCAAGATTCTCTTGCGATTCATATGAACGGTCACAATCAACGCATGACTGAAATACATCATTCTTTAGATGACAACTTTACAAACAATATCATATGGATCCAGAATACTGATCAGCGATACGGATTTGATATTTTTGGAACATCATGCATCTTGCCGGCATCATTGAAAACTGCTGACCGCTTCTCTTGCAGAAAAATAGAATCTGTGTATGTATCTGGGCGCCGATGAAAAGAGGCCTTTGGCCTATCGGAGCTATAGAGGTTTTCTTGAATAAAGTGTATTATTGTTATTACATTATGATGATCTTCTTGAATTTCATGCTAATGCTGTTATGTTGAATATGTCTTTGGATTATGTACGCGGATATTCTTTAATGGGCGACGGCTAAATAACGACCAGACGCTTATAATACATTTAAGAAGATATATAGAAATGTTCAATGTATATCTAGCAAGCGTACCAAATCGACATTGCCAGGACACGTATTAGCGAAACGTTAATAAAGCATTTAACTTCAAATCTGAAGATAACAAAATTTCAACTGAACTCAGTCTAACCCTTCAACAAAATGAGGAAGTACCAGCCCAGACAAATTTAGCCACACCTGAAATAAGACTATCAGATGGAATCTCTTGTACATATTACTACGCTATTATCAACACTAAGTAACGTCCGACCAGATGGACCGAAAAACACTCTACTTCACATGCCGTACATAAATAACCATAGTAGTAGTAAAAAGACCGATTGGGTCCCTTTTATGCAAATGAGATGACGTCACGTGACTGCTCTCGACCAATCAGAAGCGAGTATTTCAAATCATCGATGACCTTGCCCACCTCCAACCCAGAAGAGTTCCAATCTAGGAGGAGGTAACTCTGGGTGACTATAGTTCCGGCAAAGGGCCCCTGGACATGTATTCCTCCGCGGTGATGCGGTTTTGGCGGTGATGCGGTCGCGGAAAAAAGCTTCCGCGGAGAAAAAGTAGTCCCTAGACTGGAAATACGCTGCATGGTCCGATGGAGTCGAGTGAGGTATCAAAGTGAAGCTTATGTGAAGGGGCATCTAATGGGTTGGGTGTGGGGTTGAAATATCGGCATTCTGCGCATGCGCAGTATATAAAACTGAAATTCCCGCTCTTTTATGCAAATGAGATGACGTCACAGAGCTCTCGTCCAATCAGAAGCGAGTATTTTGACCCGGTGCATTATGGGCCATATCCAAGATGTGACCTGGTCTATAAAACACGTCCCTTCATTTCTACGGTTGCAGAGCCATGGCGGAGACCCAGCCCCATGCGACTCGCATTTTACAGTATGCCACCGTGGTGAATTCATTCACGGGTTACCGAGCAGTGGTCCGGTCCATGTTTGCAGATGGCGACGACAACGAGGGACGACGCCAGATCCCGAACGAGTTCACAGAAGCGGTCATCCACAGAGTGCACTCGATGGAGAGGCGTGCCATCACTCACCACTACTGGACTATGACAGCCATCCTTGATGCTCGGGCTATGGACCACGAGCGCTCACGCCGGAACCAGCACCGGCTGGTTGGCCTCATACTAGTCTGTGCCCTATTGACCCTGGCGCTGTGGTATTGACACTATAAATACCAGGGTCAGACAGAGTGTGTGTCATTCACCGTTCGACATTGGAGCAAGCATGTCATCCGTCCTACGAGCCATCCTGCCCCTTACACCCCAGGTGGGGTTACACGTCTATGAAGATAAAGTCACCCTGGTGGAAGACTGTGGAGCTATTTGCTGGTCGCCCGCTGAGACCGTATCGAATACGATGACGCTACAGCGTGACGGCTGGACCAAATTTAAACGGGTGTTGAGCGGCGAGCTCGACGGACACCTCATCCACATAGACAATGCCATCTACGTATACCGTGGGCCTTTCTTCGCACGTCTGGGCCGCTAAACAAGACCCTACGCGAGGCTTCACCCTAGACCCCGATCTGTGGACAGCCTTGGAGAAAGTGGTGCCTATTGTGGACCAGCTGTTTACACCGGACGAACGATCATCAGACGAGTTGGGGTGGGCTCGTGCTATTGAGGACGCGCTGGCTGAACCCCATGAACAACAACTACATGAACCCGACGACGACGAGGCCATTGATTACCCGGCTGAACTGAGTCAACCAACACAACGGTGGTAGAAACTTGTTATAAATAAACCATACTCTCCGGGTCCATCATCATTGTGTCACCATGAAGCGCTGAGAGAAGGTGTTGGATAACTTATACTACAGTCCCGACAGTCCGGCGGCCTATAGTGCATTGTCGGCTCTCTATCGAGCGGCCAAACCCCAGGGGATACAACGTACCCAAGTCCGAGATTGGTTAAGAAAACAAGACACCTATACCTTACATCGAGCTGTCCGTCGCCATTTTCTACGGAACAGGGTCATCGTGGGAGGAATAGATGCCCAGTGGCAAGCGGATATGAGCGCCTTTGCCAAACACAACGATGGGAATCGGTATATCTTGACGTGCATCGATATCCTATCCAAGTATGCGTGGGTGGTACCCATCCGGACGAAAACGGGGGCGAATCTCATAGCGGCGTTCAAAGACATCTTCAAGACCGGGCGAAAACCTTTGTATTTGCAAACCGACGAAGGCACGGAATTCCTCAACAGACCGTTCCAAGCCTTTCTCAAGAAACAGAAGGTCTTCTTCTTCCATACGTACAACGAGACCAAGGCGTCCGTGGTGGAAAGGTTCAACAGGACATTTAAAGGTCGTATGTATAAATATTTCACCTATAAGAATACAAGGCGGTACATCGATGTTCTCCCGAAACTGGTGAGGGTTACAATCGAGCCTATCATCGAAGTATACAGAGAGCCCCCATTACCGTGACCCAACGCAATGAAGCCCAAGTCCGGCGTGTCTTGTACCCCAGACCATCGCAACCAGCACCGAAGGCGGTGTACAAGGTCGGGGACCCTGTACGGATCAGTAAAGTCAAGGGCAAGTTCGAGAAAAGTTACTTGCCCAACTGGAGCGATGAGCACTTCCTGATTAAACGGCGCCTACCCCGACAGCGGCGAGTCTATGAACTGGAAGATCTTCAAGGGGAACCGTTGCTAGGCACGTTTTACGAGCCGGAATTACAGCCTGTCGTAAAATCACAGCAAGACTACTACACGGTGGAGCAGATTTTGAAAACGGAACGTCGACGTGGGAAACTGTTTCATTTCGTCAAATGGCAAGGCTGGCCCAGTTCCTTCAATTCCTGGGTCGCTGCCAACCACGTGAAACGACTATAAAGCCAGACACCACTACCGTCCTCCTTCATTCCACGTCCAACCATGAACACGGTGCAACCGTCTCTGAACACAGCGTCTTCCAAAACGCGCAAAGTGCAAGTGGGCTTTGGTGTACTAGTGCTAATCCTGCTGAGTGTGTTGTACGGAGGTGTGTTTTACGACGTAGCCTATGTCAGCACGTTACTTAACCAACTGAGAACACCAGCCATCAGTGAAACCGGTCTACAGAGAGCACCAGTCGTATCCAGCCCAGTCACCACCACCTCCACACCCCGTGTACAAGCCACAACGAGTGTAAGCTCCACACTTACACCAAGTACATCCACTACGTCTGAAGACCCACTGGATTTCATCCCTCACAGTGAACCGACAACGACGACGACCCACGTTGTACCCATCACCACCATCATCATCCCTGAACGTGAACAGACAACGACAACCGACGTTGTACCCACCACCACCACTCCAGTTCACTCGTACCAAATTTACAAGAGCGGGTTACCACGACAGCGAATACACCTCCAACCATGGACCCTCGGTGGCAGCATCCCTTCACCTGCGTCATCGCAGGACTGACGGGCTCCGGCAAAACGCACTTCGTCAGGAAGCTCCTTCAACACGCCGACAGCATGATCACTCCACCCATTGCCAGAGTCGTGTGGTGTTACGGAGAATGGCAGGAAGCGTATGCAGCAATGCCCCACATCACGTTCGTGGAAGGCCTACCTAACCTGGCCGATTTGGAACCCGACACCTTGGTGGTTCTGGATGATCTCATGGCGGAGACGGATGCGCGGGTCACCCAACTCTTTACCAAAGGCAGCCATCATCGACGGCTCAGCATCATCTACATTGTGCAGAATCTGTTCAGTAAAAACAAAGAACATCGGAACATCAGCTTAAATGCCCACTACATGGTGGTCTTCAAAAACCCGAGAGATACCACTCAACTGCTGCACCTGGCGAGACAGATGTATCCCGGCCGCACACCGTTTGCATTGGAAGCCTTTAAAGATGCCACAACCCCTCAGCACGGGTATATGCTCTTCGACCTGAAGCAAACCACCCCCGACCACCTTCGACTACGGACCGGCATCTTTCCCGGAGAGACTCACCACGTGTACATGCAAAAATAATGTAAACACACCTACAGTGGCTCCCCCAGCTGGGGTGTGTGTGTGTTTTGATGATGGGGATAATAAAAAAGAATGAATACCACAGCAGGGTTGTGTTCTCTGAAGTAGATAAAAAGAGCAGAATTGTGGGTTCTAGCATTAGTTGTACAGGATGTCTGCGCGAGTACGGAAGCACGCTCCTACGCTCCGTGTATTGAAGACGGCCCCACCCGAGTTAGTCCGAACCATTGTACGAGGTGCGGACCCTGCTCTCGTGTGCTGTCTGTGCGAGATTGGACTCAATATCTTAAAAGGCAACGTACCACTGACTCCGGCTCAGAAGACCAAGTTGGCCAAGCATAAGACAGGTCTAAGAACCTTAGTCCAGAAGCGAGTGTCTCAAACACAAAAGAAAAAGGTGTTACAGCAAGGCGGATTTCTCGGGGCTATCTTAGCACCGTTGGCCGCTTCCGTGTTGGGTCCAGTATTGGGTGGACTCTTCGGCCGACAATGAACCACACGAAAAAAATGGTCCTCGTCGAACCTCGGCTCCTTCAAAACCTCCAATCGCCCTACCCTGTCCCTTCTACGGTGAAGACGATAAACACCCTCGATGGAGAAATGCAACAGATCTTACAGAGACCGGGGTTAAGCGATAGTGAGAAAGTACAACGGTACAATGAGACGCTTCAGCGGTACATGACGTTCATGGACCAATACAAACCCCTCTCTGCTCCACCACCACCACCATCACCACGTGACACACCGCCGACCTCAGCACCGTTCCAACAGCCGGGTGGAGTACCTTCCACAGCCCCACAGTGAGTCGAAGACGAAGTCCTGAAGAGTGTACCTGCCTCGTTCAAGAAACAAGCTGGCCTGGTATTACAACGGATGAAACAGAATCCTAACATGACTTGGAATGATAAAGGCAAACTCCTGGTACAGAATCAGGTGGTCCCCGGGACCCACATGACGGATTTAGTGAATGACCTGATGCGTCAACGCAGGACGCACACGAATCCTCGAGGATGGGAGGTCTTCGCTCAAGGCTTGAAAGACATGCATGTACCACAGGAATTGGTGGGCAACCCTCAGCGCTGGGCCTTTATGCAGAATGTGAGTACACCACCAGAACCTTGGGAACCGGAGTCACCTCCCATATCACCACCACGGCGGGCACCTACGTTTTCACCCCTTTTACCACGCCACCCCCTGCAACCACCAAGAGCTAAATCACCGCGA